>CP092885.1:26947653-27185488 GCA_030710605.1 Cordylochernes scorpioides
CCATACGACTTGCTAATTATTTCATCACTACATTTGGTGGAGAAGCCGGGTACGATTCCGACAAGATAATTAAATCTGTAAAGTGTTTTGAGAAGCCGACGTTTGCAAAGCTTGCCGCCGCTCGACATCGGTATGAAAAGTAAGAGAACAAAAGCCTGACGAGTTCATAGAATTCTATATTCAGGATGTGCTGAACCTATGTTGCCAGCTAAACCCAAACATGTCTGAAGAAGACAGGGTAGGCCACCTCATGAAGGGAGTTGCTGACGACATTTACCGGATCCTCCTCACAATTGAGGTAACTACTACTGTGGACTTCACCAACCACTGCCGTCGGATTGAGAAACTCAATAAAAAGAGAATCAGTAGTATGAGGTTCGAGAGGATTCCCTCCGTTGCCACAATTAAAGATGAAGAGGCAGGTTACACTTTAAAGGATCTGATCAGGGAGATTGTCAAGGAAGAGCTCCGATTAATTCCAAATGAACAAGCGATTTCCATTTCTTCAAAATCTTTAGAAGAAAAGGTTTTGCAGCGAGCAGAACAATCCTTGTCGCCGATTGAAAAAGCACCTGTGGTCTATTCCAGGAAGGCTTTCCAGAATTTTCGCCATGACAAACAAGAAATGGGTGAAGCGACAAGGAGGAGGAAAACATACCAGTTCCGAACGGGGGATAACATCCCGATATGTTTCTATTGCAATCGGCCAGGGCACGTCGCAAAACATTGTTAGGAAAGATGCCGTAGCCACCAAGAAAGAGAACCAAGTATAATCCAGGACAGTTGTCATAGTCGTCGAAGACCTGGACCTATCTATATGTCAGACTTTGTAACGCTGCAATTGGATGATTTTGAACGAAGCAACTCTCCCCGCCGTAATTTACCTAGAAGCTCTTCTCCCTACCCAGGACGTGGGAGATCGACAACAGGACGATACCAATCTAGATAGCCAGCCCAGATCCCCAGCCGTTCTCCCCACAAAAAGGTACAGGGAAACTAGAAAACATGACCTGTAAGGGAGGTAAGGTCGGATGTTGCCTAAAACCTCCACAGAAGCGAGCTGACTTAGACGAAAACTATATTTGTATAAACATCAATGGACGTCATGTCGAGGCGCTAATTGACACAGGGGCGTCTACTCTGTTATCTCAGCTAACTTCAGAGAGTCGCTAAAGGTTGTGATGATTAAGAACACCAATATAACTTTAAAAGTCGCAAACAATCATTTTGTTTCCCCACTTGGAAAATGTCTCCTGAGAGTAGAAATAAATGAATTTCAGCGGACTGCCGAGTTTCTTGTCCTTCCCAGTTGCAGCCACGATGTCATCTTGGGCTGGGATTTCCTCAAGTCTTCAAGTGCCATTATTGACTGTGGTCAATCTGAAATTTCGTTTCGGAAATTAAAGATTGCCTTGACGTCAAAACCAGTGTTGAGACATTTTGATGATGACGCTCCGACTGAACTACATACGGATGCCAGTCTTATATGGAATATGGAATAGGTGCTGTGCTTGCGCAAAAACAAGGGAGTGAATCGCTTATGCTTCGCGCACCCTTTTAAGGACCGAACAGAATTATTCAACAACAGAGAATGCCTGGTCATAATATGGGCGATTGAAAAATTTAGGTTTTATTTGTTCGGACGTCACTTTAGAGTTGTAACCGACCACCATTCCTTATGTTGGTTGACCAACTTGAAAGATCCTGCAGGCAGATTGGCGAGGTTGGCGCTGAGGCTACAGGAGTATGACGTCTCTATTGTCTACAAGACTGGGAGAATGCACCAAGACGCTGACGGCTTATAGAGAAATCCCCTAAAACATACAGAGGAGAATTTAATTGATGGTATTCCCACATTATTCCTTTTAAGTGACATCGGTAGAGAATAGGAAAATGACCCTTACATTGCGGAAATAATCAGAAATATATCTCAGCCTTCACTTACCAAGCAAGACGACAAGTTCAAAATTGTCAAAGGGATTCTCTATAGAAAAAATTATGACCCAACTGGACAACCTTTAATATTGGTGGTCACCTTCGAATGGAAATCCTGAGAGACCTGCATGACGCACCTACCGCTGGACATCTGGGTTTCGCTAAAACCTACAACAGAGTCAAGAGAAGGTTCTACTGGCCAGGGCTGTACAGAAGCGTGAAGAGGTACGTGGGCCATTGTCAGGACTGCCAGCATCGTAAGGGTGTTCCTTAATTGCCCCCTGGCTATTTGAAGCCCACTCCGCCTCCGGAAAGCCCCTTTCAAAAGGTCGGAATAGATTTATTGGGACGCTTCCCCATATCTCAAGGAAAGAAAAAATGGATAGTCATTTGTACCGACTACCTCACTAAATACACCGTAACTCAAAGCCTAGGATCAGGTGAATCCCAGGAAATCGCAAAATTTCTTTTAGAAGAAGTCATACTGAAAAATAAGCCCCTTGAGAAATAGTAATGGATAGAGGTCGAAATTTCCAATCAAAACTCCTTCAGGAGCTGACTAATAAATGTGGCATCAAAAAGAAGACAACAACGGCGTACCATCCCCAAACCAAGGGCTTAACAGAAAGATTAAACAGAACAATTGCCGACATGCTATCAACGTATATGGACCTTGACCAGAAGAACTGGGACGAGATGTTGCCCTTTATCGCGTTTGCCTACAATACAGCCAAACAAGAATCGACTGGCTTCACGCCATTCTTCCTGATCCATGGAAGGGTGGCCGAGACGACCCTCGACACTATCTTCCCCTACAGTAGCTCACCCGAGGGAGAGGAATTCATTCAGAATTTGGGAACCAGAGCCGAAGAGGCAAGACAAATAGCCCGTCATCACATCTTCAAGGCTCAAGAGATGAACAAAACTAACTATGACGCTCAACATACAGGAAATATCTACGAACCAGACCTGGTCTGGATCTTCATTCCTATTTGACGTGTTGGATTTCCTCAAAAACTCCTTAAGACAATACTTCGGTCCCTTTAGGGTTACAAAGAAAATATCTGACGTGACCTACGAGGTCGAAGAAGTCAGTGAGCAAGGTAGAAGACAAAAGAAGCGCGACACCGTCCATATCCTCAGGATGAAGCCGTATTATGACCCATCAAGACAGGAAGATTCGTCAAGTGTAGATAACTCTACATCTGGAGAAGAGGAGGAACTGAGATAAAGCTGTAGAACAGCTTCTTATGGGAGAGGGAGTAGTGTAGCATATGCAGACTTCATGGAACAGGAAGCTTGTGCCAGCGCCAGGTTGTTCTACGTGAGCCCATGCTAGTGCTTCTTTTCTTTGCTCTCATATGAACATCTTTATAAACTTCTCTTGATTATTAAATTGTTCTTAATTGCCATACGACTTGCCAATTATTTCATCACTACAATATTTTGAAATTATTTTAGCACAAATGTTTCAAAATGCATGCTAAATCTTTGTATAAAACAGTATTTAGTGTCCACAGAATAAATAAAAACACAAAAAAACTTGTTATTCAAAAAAAATTATATTTATTCATTTCCTGTGTTGGAAGATTGAAAAGAGAGTTATCACAAAAATATGTCCCCACATTTCAACCTCGTCAGGAGAGAAACAACAATATAACAATTAACAACTTCCGTATAATGCCGTTGATTCTTTATACAAGGTTGGTTGGTAATTCAACAGTTATATGGCAACTAGTAAGGATGGTAGGTAGGAATAGAGAACACGGCCAGCCATCAACTCTGTACAATAAGAAGAGAGACTGTGTAAGGGAGGGGGATAAATAAACAAATAAAATAAACAATGTATAGTTAGAAAAAATAGAGAGATCTTTTGTTTCTTCGTGTTTTCTCTTCTTTTTAAAGTACAGGGACATCTTGTCATTTAAGGCACTTATGGTGGTGGTGTTTAATTTTAAAAAAATTCCTAGAACACTCAACCGGGGAACAAATTAGAAAGGGGCAGTAGTAGCATTCGATGGAAGAGAGAGGGAGTTAAGTTACTTAGTTAAAGGTTAAATATACATGTTTCAAGATAAATAGATAGATAGGAAATGGGTGGGGGGGGGGGGGGGGGGACAAAAAAAAGAGATATATTTTTTATAGCAATAAAATAACAACAAAAGGAGGGGATGGTGTTGTGTAAGGGGGAAAAAAAAAAGAAAGAAAAATATATATAAAAAGGAAATCTCTTAAACAGCTGGGGAATCAGGGTCGATGATTGTTGGGATTTGAGCGTCTAGGTGAGTTTCTTTGTACTGTTCTGGGGGATGTGGGCTGTCTGGTGTTCTCTCACGATGATCCTCTCCTCTGTGAAGGTCTTGTACACCGGCTTAAGCAACTGACACACACACCCAGGTCTAGGTAACATATGATCTCATACATGTTTTTACAATGGGGCCAGAACAGACAAGACTATATACAGTAAAAACCCGCTAATACGAACCCGCAATATAATGAGCCTAAGGCGATTCCCAATTCCATTCCAATGAAAATACCATTGTTATAATGAACTTAGCGATTTTTAAAATAGTGAACTACCCTTATAAAGAACCTATTTTGTGTCCCAAAATGATGAGATATTTTTAAAATACTAGGCTTTTAACTAACTTAAATTGTGATTTTATATAAAAAAAATTTAAAACAACAAAATTTTGAGCATGTTTCAGCTCATGGATCGTGATTTCAAAACAAAAATTAGCGGCATTGTCTGTTTTCATTTCCATTCTATTTTTGCTGTATGTTGTATACATTTTTACACATTATACTATTATTTAATAGAATATATTTGCATTCAACGATTTTGAAGTAAAGAAAAAGAAACAAAGAATGCCGTTCTAAAAACCAAAAGCTATTACCAGAAAAACGTCATTATCAAAGCTTTTCAAAGTCAAACAACGTGAGAAAAATTTCAGAACATGTTAAAATAAGAGAAAGAAACTCTTATATAGAAGGCTATTATAAATTGTTACAAAGTGAAATCATCCCCAACTTGCCCTTTTAAAAGCATTCTATACCAAGTTTAACCTAGACTAAAAAAATAATTCTAACAATTTTAAAGCCAGAAATAAATGGTTTGAATAATATTTAACCAAACTTTTTCTATACTTCAGAACAATATGTAGAAACTGAAAACCAGTGCCCTGTGTCTCATGGGCCACAAATCGACTTATGAATTCTCAAAAACTACCACTACAGTTCTATTTTTAGAACGGAAGCTTTGTTGAGTATAACTCATTCAGGGTTCGCGGATATTCCCCCTTTTGTGTTTGCAAATTCGCGTTTTTTATTCACAATTTTACCGATTACGCTATCGTATTAACATGTTTCACATCCGTTTTTCTGCATCGGTTATTTTTGATTCATTTTCAATTGATTCAGAATACACAGAGCTTTATTCCTTTGATGGAAATAACGATATTTTAAGACAATTCTGATTTTCAAATTTCACTTTTCACTATCAAACAACAAGATTTGAGGCCTTTTTTCATATAAATTTAGTATTATATTATTTGAGAAAGATGTTCTAAAATACTCTTATACCTTTTAAATATATAATTAATAAAACTTTGCCTAGGGGATTTGTCTTAATTTTTAAATTATACATAGGTATATATATAAACATGTATGCTAATGATAAGAAGAACCTATTATCAAATGACTTATTTTTTTATATATATATATTCAGAATTAATGTAAAGAAATAGGTCAATTTAGGAATTAAACCAAAGTGACCATTATATACCAAGTTAAAACCTTTCCTGTGCCAATGGCTGTCTTTAATTATACTGTCTAAAAATTTTTAAAAGTAAAAAAAATGGCCAAATTGTGGCTATAGTGAACCAAAAGCTCTGTCCCATTGGGGTTCACTATAGCGGGGTTTTACTGTCTATAATAAAGAAATCTTTTAAAAAAAAAGGTATTTTTCTGATCATTGTGCAATATCAAAGAGATACCTTTCTCTTCATCTATCAACCTGATCTCAGTACAATTTCTCACTTTTCTACTATTTTTTTCATAAAGAAATCTCAGTTATAGTATACTTTTTTTTCAATGAGCGTCCCCCTAGGTATTTGAGTCACATTCACATTTCTGTGCTATATCCAGAGTATAAAAAAAGAAGAGAGAAAAATATACAAAAAAAATAAATTCCTTGAAACTTATCACCAATATTTAGTAAGTGGAGTTTGTGGTAAGCCAGAGTTGGTGCCACTCACATTGTCCCAGAAGAACAAAGCCATCAAGTCGATCTGCACCCCCAGCTCCAGCAACTCCCCGCTGTACCTGTCGACACAACACACCTGTTAACTACACCTCTTTTAGCCTTCTTTTCTAATGTTTTCACTTAATGTTTTAAAATATGTAAGTATTGTAGTAGAAACCATTGTCTGAAGATGTGGTAGCACACACACACAAAACTCTATTAAAGAAACCATGCATTATTTTTTCAGTTAGTGCTTTTCTTATTCAATTTATTTGTTGTTGTTTCTTATCCCCTTGTGTATAGATTACACGAATTCCATGAGTTCATGCTCCTCTCTAGCGGTTTTATGAGAGATTATCATAAAACAGCGGTCTCTTCCAAAGGTCCTGTTTAGTGCATCTAATGCAAGCCAAAATGTGTGCTCTGGAGTAATTTCTTTGTGCATATAAAAGGTAAAAAGACCAAATCCAAATAAATAATGTGTGATGTTTCGACAACAGCGTTTTTACCAAAATGTCCCATACTATTTATTTATTTATTTGGATTTGGTATTTTTACTTTTTATTTCTAATCTATAATCAAAATTGAATGTATTTTTGCATAATTCACTCATCTTTATTTAGATAAATGTGAAAACCATTTTCTAAATTTTCTTAGTTCAAACAATATTTTTATGAAAAATAATCGTAATACTTCATGCGAATAAATGACCACTACTGATGGAAGGGCATCATCTCTATAGATTGTATGTGTATGTGCATTCTATTTTCCTTCTTAGTTTTGTCCTTCTAACCTACTCACCGGATATAGGACCACAGACAGAGGCACATGAGGAACAGGCCCATGGAGATGTTGGCCAGGTTGGCCAGCACGTAGACACCAAACAGGGAGCAGAGGCCAGAGAGCAGGTACATCACCATCACCATGGCAAACAGTGTGGCCGGAGTCTTGGCAGCAGCAAACATGTTTTTGCTCTGGTTGGTGCGGGCAAACTCCTCATAGCACTCGTCCAGCGTCCCCTCCAGCCTGGCCTGGTACATCTCCGAGAAGCCCGGGCCTCCCATCTTGCGGATGGAGTGGAAGAGTTCCACGGCCTTGTCCTTGCACCTGTGGTGGTCCGCCTCCAACTGCCTGGAGTTGATGTAAGGCCGCTCTCCTCCACAGATCTTCTGCATGCTCTGGATGTAGAAGTCCTTGGCACTGGCCACCGCTGCCAGGTTGTTGGCTTCAGCTGTGGCCTGCCACCACAGGTATATCATGTCACCCTTTTTTAATTTGGATCATTAAGTATAAAACAAGTACTCCAATGTAATAGCAATGAAAATAAGTGTGTAATATTATTTTTGAAAGACTTGGATACAGTTTTATAAATCTTGTTCTTTTACATGTTCCCGTAGGCTTTAGTTAGTTTTTAATATTTAAAAAAGTGAAGATAATTTTTTTATTCAAATTTAGTTAAACTTAGAAAGTGAGAGTCAAAAGCTCAGTTAGGACTTGAAAATTCTGAAGACAAAATTTTAAAAAAGATGTAAAAAAAACTTACCTCAAGCATTGTCTTGGGTTCAGGCAACTCATCCCCTTTGTAAACATTCACATAAGCCTACAACACACACAAACATGTAACTAACTACTTGGAAGATGCAACTCACATTGGTTATACCAGCACCTTGTACAGATTGGATGTTCCCTGATTCCCAGGTTGCCCAGAAAAGTAGGAAATGCTTTGATAGCAGCAGTATAATCACCTATTTATAAATATGAAGATGGAATTCAAAAGGTAAAAGACCAAATCTAAATAAAGAAGTTTTGGTGAAAGTATTGTGAACACACACATGAAGTAAGAGTACTCAATACTCTGGGCAACAATGTATGTCGCCAAAACTCACAGTTACCTCTCCTTTGATCTACACAAGCTAGATAGGTGGTCAGGAACCATTGTAAGAAGGAAGTGATTAGAAGGCATGATACTAAGAAGAGGAATAGAATGATATAGCATTGCCAACACATAAAAGAAAGGACCTAAGGAACACTAGTACCTTGAAGTACTCGACCAGCTCCCGCGCTGTGATCTTGTGGCCATTGATCTCCTTTTGCACCAGTGTCTGGGGGGAAAGCAGGAAAGGCACCAGGATTTGAAGCTGTTTCTTGAAGTCCTGCTCAATGTCCTCCAAGCGGCCATCAAATTTGGGGTTAGTGGCCACCTTGAGGCCCGGGTGAGGCAGGAGGAAGCACTCAATGGAGGAGAAGCAAGAGCGGATGTGTGTGCGCAGTTGGCGCAGCTCTGAGTGTTGCTTGTCCGAGATCTGCAACCTGCGGTCCAGCACCTTCCTGCCACCTCCTGTGCCATACTCAAACTCATAGGGGAAGCTCCAGTCCCGCACGAGGAACACCAGCTTCTGAAAAGGCTTCTCATTGGTACTCTCCAGGGCCAGCTTGCCGTACTCTGTGAACAATTGGAGGTGCTGGAGGTCATCTTCCTGGATGTTCTGGGAGAGATTGTACACCTGCAACCATCGACAATTGTAAGACACATTTTGAGTGCATTTTCTATTTAAAAATTTTGTGCTGTAAAACCAAATTGATTTCTGGTCCTATGGTTAGGTCATGAAAATCCCTAAAAAAATAAAACATGCATGCTCATGAAATTTTGGATATTACAAAGGGATCAGTGAAGTGGTTACACACATATCAGATGGAAGGTTGACTTAATCTACTCTTTTTGGAATTTTAGAAAGCAACATCCTACGAAAGATTGCTCTTGCCATTTTGGCAGCGAGTAGTTACATAAGCTACCTGATGTTCCTTGGAGGCCAAAAATCCTGCCACCCTCAAATGGTACCCCCAGATGAAACCAAGCGCTGTCTGGAGAATAAATCGGAGCTAATTCATTTGATATGTGGATTATAATTGATTAGAGAAAGAACCAAGGAACTGTAAGGTGAGGACACCCTAGTTCTTGCAGGCATTTCCATAGATATTCGCTTGTTGTAAGCTCTAGTAAAACTTTGCTTATTGGTCTTCACTTCATTAAAGACAAGATCCTAACAAAGCGATATCTTTATTAAGATTACCTCCTTACTAAACTTCAGTCCTCTCAATAAAATTGATATAAGTCAATGATAAGAGAGGGAAAGAAAAGTTAATATTCCAATATTAAAGCATGTAAGTATGAGAGGAAAGATAGGAGAGAGGGAGGGATCAAGTGGCCCAGATAAATTTGGTGATAGGCAGGCAGCAGCTCTAAATGAGGGTTGATCAGTCCAACATTGGCTGGCTTCCTTTTACTCACCAGGACACTCTGCTTACATTTGTGGATAAAAATGGTTTCTAAACTGCAATAACTGAGATAGGAACTTTGGGAAAACCAAAGAGTTGGGCCTAACAATTACAGTATTCCTTTCAACACTAATTTTCAAGTCTCAAACAATTTTCTTTTGAAATTCAACCAATTATAATTCAGCGCTTACTACAATTCATTATTTTTTATTAAATACCAATCAACCAATATGCTTTAATTCAACACCCCCTTGTTGACAGCAAAAATGTTCAATAGCAGTGAATGTTGTGATGAATTGATAAATCACCATCATTTAACCCCCCACCCCCCCAACTATAACTCAACACTAATTCAATTGGAAATCCCTTGGGATGTTAAAGAAGTTGGAATATAGTTTAGAAAAGTTAAAATAAGTCTTTAAACATATCCATATTAAATAAAAGTGTGATTTATATTTATGGGCAAATATATAGAATTTCTGTAAAAATGATACACATTTCACTTTAGCAAATACATAAAAAGAATTTTTGAATATTGGAATTACTGAATGCAGTTAGATCCCTAAAGAACGAGTGTTGCAAGGTAACCACGTCACACTGTCAACAATCCTGATATTTATCTACCTATACCTTTCCCTAGTGCCCACACTGTGCTGTTATATTGAGATTCCACTGTAAATTGGACAGAGCTCAATGCACTAGTATATAATCTGAAATGATTTCCGAGTAGATCATGGCAACACCTTTATTTCAAAAGGTTAAAACTGACTAGGCTTCAGCTTTTACCTTTATACACAAGCCTATAGAAAGCCAAAAAAACTAAATTTCATTTAAATTTTTTTGCCATCTTAAAATTTAGCAGATTCCCTGAATATTAATGTAACATCCCACACACAGATGGGAAAAGATAAATGAAGCAGGAATTGGTACCTGGACGGAGGAAATCATGGTGGAGAGAGCAAAGACAGTGGCACAGTCTTTGACGGTGGACTCCGAGTCGAAGGCACCCTGGGTGTCCATGAGCAGCACAGCCACAGGCTCCGGACTGCCAGGGATGTCCACCAGGAACACCTGATCCCACAGCAGAATGCCTGTGGTGTCCCGCTCCGAGCCTCCCCGCCACGAGAACCCCATCAAAGGCTGGTCCTCTGGCCCCATCCAGTCTTCATTCTCCTGCACAGTACCAGTATTGTTATTTCAAGTGTGCCACCAGGCTCCAAGGTAATCAATCTATAGCCATAGATGGTGGAAAGAAGTTGCCTTGATCCATATTTAGAGATAGTTTCCAACTTCAGAGAAAAGAGATTGCTTGCCTCCATATTGGAATGGGGGTGGAAAATTATTCAAGTTTTGGCTCAATTACCTCCTGGTTTAGTTACTCATCATTGTGGACCACTCTCAAGTAGATTTTCTAAATATTTTTCTGCCAAATATTCTATTTATTAAGATTTAATATTCCTAACCTAATCAGTAGTGTCAATAATAGTAACACAATATTTTGCACAGAAGTGGTCACCTTAGAGTTCATGTAGCGCAGGCAGAAGTCCAGCAGGAAGGACTTGCCCTTGCGGAAGGCCCCAGCGACAGAGACCACCACCACCTGCTTGTCCCGGATGTGGTCCTGCAGCAAGACGGACTCCAAGGCTTCCTCATCTAGCTCGAAGATGTGGTCCTCCTTCACATTGACCACCTGGATGGGCTGTCCCTTCACCTCCACACTCTGCTGTTGTTGCTGCGGCCTCTTGGCTACAAACACAACAACATTGTGAGAGATACACCTCTACATTCTTTCTTATATAAACTTCAACTTGAAACACTTCCTCAAGCTAATTGCTCTGGCTAATTGTCTTTTTTATATAAATCCTAATGAGAAATTGTAGATCAAATGCCTCAGGAAAATAAAAAGGACAATTTATAGAGTTCAAAACAAGGTGGAAAATCAGAGAACTCAGAATGGCAGACCCTATAACAAGTCAAGTTATTGAGAAAAAAAACAACTACAATGGGGGTTTGGCCGCATACATATCTAGAATGAACACCGCCCAATCCACAACACAAGATTAGGAAACCAGCCGGATACAAACCATCAGATTGGTTGATAACCTTGGTTCATAGAGAGCTTGGTTCATATGAGTGAGTACAATTAACAAACGGGGGCTTTGGCACACTTGTAAGTGCAAAAAACTCAAACTACTTTCTACATGTTTAGACATGTGGTGCACTTAAGAGTAAAAACAGTCGCTTACTACCCACCATGATTATCATGGCATAATTGGATACCACCTCCCAATGTATGATAAAACTGGAGTTTGTGGAGGCCTTTAATTAGGAGCATAATATGACCTGGGCTTAAGAGATAGAAAAATGACTTGAGGTGTGGTGCCAAGCATCCAATGAGGGGAATACTATGGACTGACTACTCAAGGAGGGATATGGCTTTGGGAAACAATGGAGGAGGCAAACCAGCATTCGAGTGGGTGAGGGTATTATGGATTATGGAGCCTAGAATTCAGGAGTGTAGACTTTTTGTCATAAAAAAAAGTGGTCCTTGAAAGGAAACTAGGAGCCAGCCACCACTCAGTAGCTTGAGAAGGAACAGACATGTAACAAAGGTGTATTTAAAGCATTCAAATTTCACAAAAATTCACTTTAAAATTTTTGCTATTTATTGAGTTGGCTATAATATAGCTACTAATATAATATAAGACACTAATATAGTGTTCAGTTTATTCATCCACTGATTGGTTCACTACTATCACAGGGCCTTAATAAGCCAATCAACATAAAGGTTAGTAAAGTAAGCAAGTTTGTCTAGTTTTGACATTTAATAGACCTTTGCTTTTTTAAAGTAAGAAAGTTACCTTAGTTCAGTTGTTCCATACATAGGTGTTAAATAAATGACCAGGGCTAAATAAAATTATTTTTTAGTTAGGAATTTATTTATTTCGAGGTTGTATTTATATTGGAATTATATAGTTTCCATCGCAGGTGGCTCCAAGTGATATAAATCAGACAAGTCTGAGGCAGGGAGCCTTTAGGGTAAAATTTCATAAAGATATTGGTTTTCTTACAATGACACAGTTTAGTTAGTCTTGAAATTCATATTACATGCTAATGTTCTAATGCACTTTGTTCTGTCCTTTATGTATGAGAGCTTCGATTCCATATATAAAACCTATCCTCCTATTTAACACCTTTTTCCCTGTTCCTAAACAAGTATATAATAATGCACAACAAATCCAAATACATAGTGTGACGTTTATGTAACAGAGTTGTTACCATCTTCAGACAAATCATTATTCATTCAGTACTTTTGTCTGAAGATGGTAAAACAACACTGTTACCAGAATGTCAAACCCTATTTATGTATTTGGATTTGGTCTTATTACTTTGTGTTTATAATCTATAATCCAAATTGTGCCTTATCAAGTATAATAATATATTTTTTAATTATTTTTATTATTATTAATAAGTCTATAATTATAGAATATGGGGGGGGGGGGGGGGGGTGTGGAGGGCTCAAGGGATATTACAAGAACCCCTCCAATATGCTCACTTGTTAACTTCAGGACCAAAATATGAAACAGAAAGTGATAAAAATTTAAACAAAGACTCTCTTAAAAAAACATTCTTCACATATTTATCATTGATGAGCCAAGCAGTTGCAAGCCAATCTCATCAGCAAGGGGTCTTCATTTCTAAAAATGAAAAGTTATAATATCCATATTTTATTCAATGGGCAGCCCCACTTCAATACTGTATAGTGTTATTCAACAATTTAATTGGGTAAATAGGATATCCAGTCTATCAACAAAAACTGAAATGTGGCACTAGAATGATAAGAACACAAAAAAAATTAAATTTCTAGAGATGCCAAAAAGGAATAATTTAAAAATAAAAATGTTTACATAAGGGGTTGAATGAGCCTCTACCTGGCTTTGATATTTAAAGTCCATCTGATAGGAGTGATCCAATATGCAAGTTATGACCGATAAAAAAGAAAAGAGTGCACTAATTATACCTATAAAAAATTAGCTGGCTTGCTATTTATATAAGAGGCGGCAGATTGGCTAAAAATACTGATCAGAGAGCGTGGTGTCGGCCAGCCAAGTAAATTAAGCTGCAAACCATTGTTCTAGCCACAGCGCAGGAAGCCATCGGAATCTCACCTCCTTAACCTTTCTGTGCTTAACCAAGAATTATAGAATTATGTTATTGGAGCAAGTGGGGTTGTATCAACATATTCATTTACCCTGGCAATACAACAAATATCCTCCTACAATGAAGTAATCTAAAAGGAAATAAAGATCAAATCCGAATTTAAAAAATAGTATTTTTTGGTAACAGCATTGATACCATCATCAGACAAAAGTTCTGAACTCTCATTCAGTCTTTTGTCTTATAATGGTAACAATACTGTTATTGAAACATCACACACTATTTATTTGGATTTGGTCTTATTACCTTTTATTTCTAATCTATAATCCAAATTGTACCATATCATAATGCAGGAATTGGTATTATTTTTTAAAAAATTATATAAATATCACTAATAATTTATACTCTTACATAAAGATGGTCCAATAAGGCCTCATATTTAAAAAGCTCCTCCAAAACCACTTTTGCAAAATTCAAAATTGTGACAACCAGAAATAATTCAGAGACCATATCGCAAAGTGTATTGATGTTTTCAATCAGTCTCTCAAAGAGATTCGAATGAATTACAAGTTATAGAGAATAATAGCACTTGGGCCAAAAAGATGATTTCAGAAAATAGTTTTTAATTTTGTTTTTAACAACATCACGTTAGGTCACTGTTACAATTGAGACCTTAGAAAGTTGTTGCTATAAAGGAAGAAATGGTTGACAATCCAAAGGAGCTCAACTTTACACTTACAATGCTCCAGAACCTCACTTGATTACTTGCCATCAAAGATATTTTTAAAACCTATATGGCTACTATATCTTTTAACTAATAAATGTATAAATTGTGAAACTAACAGAAATTTCAACAAAGGAGATTTATGTTCTCTCAACCAAAGAAGTCTTCCAATACCCTACTTTCCAAGAAAGAACTTGGCAGGTGTAGAGGCCATATGGTATGTAGGCAAGTATGCTAGTCTCACAGCTGCAAATTCCTTATTTTCCTCCTAACAGTTTTCATGTTGGAAAATACAAAGCAATTTTGCTTTTAACATAAATAGGCCTTTAAAAATGTTGACGATTCTTTATAAGAGGTCTCTAGATACAACTTAAAAGGCCAATTGCTTAAAAAATATATATTTTTTTATATTAGAAAAAAAATATATTTTGACCATTATAGTATTCAGGTCTGTTATAAGGGAAGGTTCTCTGTATCCCTGGTTCATTTTGGCGGAGTTTTACTGTATTTTGAATTTTTAAATCAATGCATATTTATTTTGTTAAGGGGATTGCCATTTTATTGTAAATTAAAATTTTCAAGAGGAAAACAAACCTAACATAGTTTTTACAGTGTCTTAAAACAATCTGAGCTTTAGCCAAATGGGATAAACTGTTCACAGACTGCAGGTTTCATATTCTGACATAGGACACTGTCATCAAGTGTCAGTTTCCTCAGCTCTTAACAACCTTTGGACTAGGGGATATTTTACATGTGGATATTTTACATGGCAAGTGTCACATTTCTTAATCAAAGGGTAATGTGAAATTTAGAATCCAGTGATATACTATTCAGAGATTTCTCTTGCAGTGTTGTTGTTGCTTATTCCTCAAGTCGTTTAAACGATCTCCATTAGGTTCCATTGTCTCAGCTTTTCTATTATTGTCCTGGGGTTTTCCCAGAGGTCTATTTTTGAAGATTTGATACAATTCAAAGAAGTTTGCAGTAATATATATAAGTATTAGTCATGTTTCTATGTTGCTGTTGTATCCAATGAAAGAGCCTCAGCTGTCTCCATGCATCTCTATCACAGTAGTGGCAATGTCCTCTATCTTGGGTGTGCAAAGCTGCTAACAGCTGCTCATGTTTCAATCAATGTACAATATCACCATTCTATAATCAATGAAAGCTAAGAATGACTTAAGTTTTCTAACTCTTACACTCTCTACACATACATGCACACAAAAAGAGTAACCAGACTTAAGCCAATTTGACTGGAGCAATTTTTATCTGCCCTACCCATCACATAACCTTGGGTTACAGTAGAACCTCTATATTTGGCAACACCTAGTTGCACAGAAAAAGTGTCCTTTGTAGAGAGCTGTCCTTTAGCAATTATCCTTTCATGGAATTTTTTTTTACCCATCAGACAGGCATCACAAAATAACATTCTTAATATGAAGTTTCAGTAACATTGTTGTGTCATGATTAGGGAGGATTTGATCTATTGGTTGTTACTGAAATAATGTGAAATAATTTGAATTTGGTCTTATTACCTTTTATTTCTAATCTATAATCCAAATTGTACCTTGTTAAGTATATTTGGTCATTTTAATGATTATTTATTTCTTTACAAAATGTTAAATTTTATATCCTAATCATACAAAAATTAATTTGAAGACAATTTATGGATTTAGAATTTCTTTAATAGCAGCATTACACCAGAGTGAGGTTCGAACACCAGCTGCCCTAGTTAGCCATAAAGGAGAGTTTTATAATAATATAATTTAGAGGATTAAAAAAATTGTAGGTGAAACTTAATTGCCTTCAAACATTATAACTTGTGAATAAAAACAACACTTCTTCTGTACACGGTTTTCCACCATACATAGAGAGTTGTAATTTATATTTTAAAAATCTCTTTTAACAAAAACCACAACAATGTGAATAAGGTGGTCAAAAATTGAGCATCTTCTAATCATGCAAATGAAAGGTGCTGGCTTGAGCCAGCTATCAAATGCCAAAAAAAGGTTGATCAATTTTTAATGAGGAAAATTGTTCAAAAATAATATACAGTAGAACCTAACTTGGCGAACACTCGCACTAATGGAAATCTCAATACAATGGAGTTTTTAAATCACCAAAATTGTCCTCCCATTGAAAATACATCCCTGATAGCAGATACCTCCAACGACAATTGTTTTTCCAATGCATTATTTATTGATTTTATATATATAAGACTCATGCTGACAGACAGATAAAAAAAAAATACCAAAAGTTAAAATTAAAGTCTATTAAAAAATTATAAAATACTTATATTAAAAATAATATATATACCGTAGAACCTCCATGAGAGGACACTCCAGATAGAGGACACCTCTCTAAAAAAAGACTAGGAATTACAATTTTTACTATTTAACAACTCTCCAGTAAGGACGCCTCTTCATAAAAGACACTTTTTCTCTGCAACTAGATGTCCTTTACAGAGAAGTTTTACTGTATATATTTTTGAATAAATAAAAAAATAATAAATCTACTCTGTTTAGTTAATCCCATATTTTTGTTTTCACATTTTGGTGCATATTTTTATTCTTAAAAAATTAATTTAAAAAATTTCTCTGCTTATAAAACCTAATACCCCCCTTAATATTTTATATAAAGATTGATTTAAAGTTATTTGAATGTAGAAAATTGGGAAGAGTTCGTCAGATGGCAAGTTAAATGTATAATGCGCACTGCAAATTCCAAAAGATTTTACAAATATACAAAAAAAAATCTAGTTTAAATATTCAAAAAATATCAACAGCCCAAAAAAATCTTAAATTGAAAATGCTCAATTGAATAACTTGATGTGGAAATGGTTTTGCAATGCATGTGTGAAGCAATTGCTGATTACTATTGCTCTTTTGATGATACCAAAAACTTATAGATTTCACTGTAAATAAATAATATAATTGGGATATATTCTTACTGACCCCTTTGATTAAGGAGTTTACATGAAGGGGAGCAAGAAGAAAGTGAAGCCATCTACAGAGGTCAAGGCATGGTTGCAAGACACAGAGGATGCAGGGCATCTAAAATGAAGTGTTGGAGTAAAGTAAACAAAAAGGTTGACGTAAATAACTTTTAACTCAAGTATAGAGACAATTTCCAAATGGTGTTCTCCATATAATGTTTACCTATTAAACTTATGTAGCTCACTTAAATGATAAAGTAAAACACTATGGGTTGAAAGAATTAACTTAGTCTGACATGACCGAGTCTCCAATGAGAGACCACCTCCTTAAAAGACCGGGGGCTGCAGTGATTTTATGCGGTTTTTCACAGGAGACTATTGTATATGAAATATGGTTGTATAAAAGATATATGGGGGGAAATAAAATAGGGTATAATAGGATTTCTATACAGATAAACATGGGATGTTTAACAATCAGGTGTCATTCTGACCGGGACAAGATTGGTAACTCAATTTGTGGTTTATACTAGAGCATACCACAATTTCATAAAACTCCGCCTTTGCTGGTCCCAAGTCTGGATGAAAATGAAGGAGGGTGAGCAGTAACAAGCTTGCTTAAAAAACTTGGGCTCAGCTGGACTGGCTGAGAGTATCCTGTATGGGCTCCTGATCCAGGGATACAGAATGCCTGTACTCCATCTGCAGCTGTTCCTCATGTCAGAGACTGTCATTTCATATTGGAGCTAAGTCGGCCTGCTACTGAGTAGTACTCCCAGTCTTAATGACAAAAGCAGATGCATTTTACTTCACCCAATCATTATGGATGTCTCAAAAATTCTTTGATGAGCTCTACCCATCTCCAGAAAACACCATTAAAAATCTCGAGCTCTACAGGCTTGATACCCTTGTAGAGTAGAGATAAGAAAGAAGACAACTTTATATAGACAAAAAAAATTAAATCGCAATACCTTGCAGTAATTGCATAAGTTGAACAAAAAATAGGAAACCACAGACATTTAATGCCCCTCCAACAAATTCTTGGAAAAGGATGAGGAAGCCTCACCAACCAATGGACCAGATAGTGTCAACAATAAAACCGCTCAACCGCAGAACACAATGGCTATAATCACCAGGGAGTTGTGGGTGGCCAATATGGGTCAGTGTCCTGAATTTCCTAGTTTCTACTTTTAAATGCACCAGTCATCTACGGACAATGACTTTCCAGAATGGTTGCAAGGTTTTCCCACTATGTACCAAGTGCAATTCTCAACTTGCAAACCTGAAACACATTATTGACTGTATTGACTCATCCATTGATGAGCTCTACTCTTCCTCGGCAGACACCATCAAAAGTCTCAAGCTTTATAAGCTTGATACCTTAATATGATTGAGTGGAGATAAGAAAGAAGAAGAATGCACCAGTTCAATAATAAAAAAAGGTTTTATTATATGTAAATATTTTTTTTGGTATATCACAGTAAAATCGAAAATTATATTTAGAAATGATTCCTTGAAGTAAGATCATAATTACACCTAGAGAAGTAAATATTGCGCTCAAAAACTATAGAGGAAAATATTTTTTGAAAAATAACTGCGCAGGATTTAAACTCCTGGTTTAATGGACATTGAAGCTAAACGGTGGACCTATAAAAGCTGACACCTCTATATATATATATATATATATATGTGTGTGTGTGTTAAATGGAAATTATCCAATTTAAAATTATCATTTCTAGAATAAACTACTCTGTAAAATCAACTGCTAGATGTCACGGCTTTTCCTATATAAACCCATGGTTGTTGTTTCCTGTTGGCTGGCTCTAATCTTTTTGTACATATGTAAATTTGTAATCTTTCATTTTCTTCTCTTTTTACGCCTTAAGTCAGGTATTTCTTCCTTAATTATTTTTATCATCTCAATTAAAGCTAATTCTGATCTAAACTATTTTTATTGATATTACTATGACTGAAATATCACAAATATACTCATGTATCCTTGAACAACCTCAATAGGTAATAATTCTATATCTCAGTAATATTCCAAAATCAACATAAAATATTTTTATTAATATATACAGTTATCAGAGTCATGCACAATTGTCACGTTAAGTCACGTGTCAAGTTATGGTAAGTAAAAATTTAAAAATCATATATACAAGTATCAGTCATCAATTCTGTCATCGTTTTAAAAAATTAAAATATTTAAAAAAGATGCCGGAACCCGGGATCGAACCAGCGACCTTTAGATCTTCAGTCTAACGCTCTCCCAACTGAGCTATTTCGGCTTATTTTAGTTATTTCTATAGAAGCTTCTATCTTTATAATTATGTATATTTTCAAAAAGTCAATTCACACCTCTTCGCTGAAGACCATGGGAATACTGACTAATTCATTATGCTAACATAATCATATATACAAGTATCAGAGTCATCAATTCTGTCACGTTAAGTCATGTGTCAAGTTACGGTAAGTGCACACAATGCAAAAAAAAAAAAAACTTAACAAATTTAGCGTTACTGTATGTAAATAATTAATCATTTTCTTATTTTTTATTATTTTTATGGCCTTTGTTTTTTTTTTATCTCTCTTTTTTTTAAATCGTTTAAAATGCAGTCGCAGTCACTAGCAAACACATATGTCTGCCTAATTTCCATGTGCTCTTTATTTTTTACAGAAAAATATTTACATGCAAGTATTTTGGATTAATATTTTTATAAACCTATTTTTTCTTCTTTTTACTGAGAAGATGGGCATTGGAGTCAAGATCCATCATAGTCACTCACTCAATTCAGGCAATTTCAAGGGTTAGTGCGCTGGGGCGGGTACCTCGGGGGTTGGGTGGAAAAGCTGCAATCTATTTAAACTACATTGATTTTGAAACAACTAAATGCATTGCAAAAAATAATTAAATCAAATACCTAAACACTAGTATAATAGAATTTTTGCCATCACACACACTTTTTGCCTGTGGTTTATGTGTTACTTCTGTGTTGCTATTCTATGGCACTTCTACTATTTATTATTGATTAACTTTAAGTAAGAAGGAAATTGCACTCT
Source organism: Cordylochernes scorpioides (assembly GCA_030710605.1). Taxonomy (NCBI): domain Eukaryota; kingdom Metazoa; phylum Arthropoda; class Arachnida; order Pseudoscorpiones; family Chernetidae; genus Cordylochernes; species Cordylochernes scorpioides. Next base: position 26,967,982 of record CP092885.1, read on the forward strand.
GGGTAATTCTCGGGCGAAGCCGGGTCATTCGTCTAGAGAATTCAAGAATGACATCCACGGCGCCAATTTATAATTGTAACGAATAGTATTTGAATAAAAGCATTTAATCGGGTAAAACCCGGGCGTAGCCTGGGTCATTCGGCTAGTATATATATATATTAGATAATTAAAAGGCATATATTGGATTTAATAAAAGATTTATTTTGCCAATATTCCGGTTGGCTGAACGCCAAACCTTTATCAAGGCATTACATTTTTGTATACACAAACTCAGCCCCGCATAGTGTTATAATATCACAGTTGAAATAATTTTTAAAATACAGGAACAAAAATACATTTAAAAAGTTACAATCAGAATAAGTTAAAACGAAAATAGCAAATATACCGCGAATGTTTCTTTTATACAAAAATCGAAATTTATTTAAAAGAGAAATAGCGACCATTTCTTACTTTTTTGAATGAAGTATGAGAGGGTGAAAATATGAAGAGCAATGGCGAACGGAAAAAATTTTTCCGTTCGCCATTGCTCTTCATATTTTCACCCTCTCATACTTCATTCAAAAAAGTAAGAAATGGTCGCTATTTCTCTTTTAAATAAATTTCGATTTTTGTATAAAAGAAACATTCGCGGTATCTATATATATAAAAATGGATGTTTGTTGGTCCGTCCGTCCGTTTGTCAGTGATAATCTTCTACATCGCTCAACCAATCGTGATGAAACTTTGGGAAGATGTTTAGTATACTACCGGGATGGTTTATGGCTAATTACTCTTTAGAAATAACCTTTCGTTGCATTTTTATTTACAATAAAACGTAAATTCACTCGCAATCTGCGCCCCTCTCGCGGCAGACGGGGGATGGCGGCGCGCGACGATTGGCTGCCGGCGCAGCACGTGACCTCCCTGCCTCCCCCCGCCGAGTAAATGAGATCTCCCGGCTGACGGCCGAGCAGCGCCCTCTAGAACGCGTTACGATTTTGACGGCGCGGGGCGCTCCCGGTTGGACAGTTGCGCGGGGGCAGAGTGACCTCGCGGGTGCCCTCCGGGAACTACGTCCATCTTCCATATGTAATATACATTTAATCGTGTAAACCCGGGCGTTGCCCGGGTCATTCGTCTACAAATTCGCAGTAGTTCACTAATTCAAACCAAAATATCCATACATAGGTAAAAGAATACTGGGAAGACTGACATTTATTAATGCAGTGATTATAATCAATGATTACAATGAAGGGCTATATTGTCTATATATATAAAAATCACTTTCAAATATTAACGTAACGTTCCATTCTCAATCCCGTTGGGCTTTAGATCGGCTAAAACATTTTTATCTTTATTAGTGAATATTAACTTTACTGTACTGAATAGTTTAGTATAATGTTAATTCAACATATTACAATTTAGCCACTGCAACGCGTGGCCGGGTTGGCTGTGTAGTATACTATCAGGACGATTTCTGGCGAATTATTTTAGAATAATATTTATAGCAATAAATATAGCGAAATTAAGACGTAGTGATAATATTCTGTGTTTGTGCATATATACATATTTTACAGAAAATGTGAGAACGTTCTATTAGAATATCTCGAAAACAAAAAACAATACATATAATAACATATACAATATACAATACATATACATTTTATCTTTATAAATGAATATTGACTTTACTGTACTGAATAGTTTAGTATAATGTTAATTTAACATATTACAATTTAGCCACAGCAAGGCGTGGCCGGGTCCACTAGTATTTGCTATTTTCGTTTTACAATCATCAGCCGCGTTATATTGTATTTTAAAGAATAAGTTAAATATTTTAAAATATTAAAGGAGAAAAAATAATGAGGTCTATCTTATATTTTAAAATATTTGTATTAAGAACAAAATATAATTTATAAATAAATTATTAAGAGATAAAGGTAAAAATATATGTATCTATTAAAACATTTGAAAAAAAAATTATTTAAACAAAAAAAAATGTAGGAAATGTTTTGAAAATTTTTAAACTATAAAATGTGTTGTATTTTAAAAAAATAATTTCAATTTTTTTTTTATTGGAGATCCATTTATCCAAAAGAAATATTATTTTATAAGAAATGCATTAAAATGGAAGTTAAAATAATTTGGGATTATTATATGAAGAGAAATTAAATAAAAGGTGTAAACTAAAAATGTTTAATGTATTTAAACTTTAGCGTTTTAAGCGAAAAATGTATAAACAATTACACAAGTGGAGTGTATAATTTAAAGGTTATTACTAATGTGTGAAAATGAAATTTAAGAAACTGTGGTTATTACATCAAAATTTAAAAATCATTAAAGCAAAAAAATTAATTAAAATAATGTCATGTAATTTGAAAAAATGACACCTCTCCCTTTAAAATAGTATATGATAAGTCAAAGGAAACGAAAATTAACCATGTGAAATTTTAAAAATTAAAAAAGAAAAAAATTTAAGAAGATCTAAAAGGTGTGTAAATATCTGGTAAATCAATTTTTCTATTTATACTTTCCTTGTCTTCTGCAGAGGCCCAGCTACATATACATACATACATATATTTTTACATTTATATCTCAATGATTTATTGATGAATTATATTTCATGTTCTTAATACAAATATTTTAAAATATAGGATAGACCTCATTATTTTTGCTTGCACAATTTCCCCCACCTACTTTGTATTTTTAAAATTATTTCAACTGTGATATTATAACACTATGGGGCGCTGAGTTTGTGTATACAAAAATGTAATGCCTTGATAAAGGTTTGGCGTTCAGTCAACCAAAATATTGGCAAAATAATTGAAAATAGAGCAATCCATAAATAAATCTTTAATTAAAAAGGCATATATTGGATCAAAATATCATTTATTTTACCAATATTTCAGTTGGCTGAACGCCAACCTTTATCAAGGTGTTATAACATTTTAGCACCTTGATAAAGGTTGGCGTTCAGCCAACTGAAATATTGGTAAAATAAATGATATTTTGATCCAATATATGCCTTTTTTTATTAAATATATATATAAGGTAGTTTTAATCACCAAAATGACCATTTCTCTGATGACCATTTCTCATTCAACTGCTCTCTGATAAAAGGATACCTTTCTCTAAAGGGCACTTAGGGCCTGTCTGCAACTTGGTGTACTTAAGGAAGGGAGGTTTCTACAGTAATTGAGGGCATTGTGTAGTGAACATATTGTAGGAAACAGCTGTAGTTCTGTGCCGAAGAAAGAAGACCAGCATCTGTCTACTGCCATGGTACCAGCAGACTTGCTAACAACACATGCCTCTTGCAGCATATGTGAGATTTTGTGAAAAAAAAAAAAACAATTTCAATTCTCTCTCTGTAGACATGATTAACAAAAGCTTATGTTTTTGAACCTGGTTGAGAGATTCTATTACGGGAGTATTTTAGTCATTTGTCAAATTGGAATTACTGGGTGGGACAACTTCTGGGTTTCCGGTAAGTCCCAGTTATTGGAGTATCTGATAAATTGAATCCTAACTTCACTAGAAACAATTCCTAAACCATGTTGGAAGCTACATTGATCCCTACACAATCCTAACTTCACTAGGAACAATCCCTATACTACACTACTGGAAGCTACACTACTCCCTACACCACAATACTTTGCTGTTTCAATCCTTATACAGTAAAACTCCTCTATAGTGAACCACAATGGGACATAGCTTTTGGTTCACTATAGCCACGGTTTGGCTATTTTTATTTATTTTTTACTTTTCAAAAAATTTCAACCGTATAATTAAAGGAAAGCCATAAACACGAAGAGGCTGCCTCTTAATAGTGGTCACTTTGTTTTAATTCCCTTAATTGACCAATTTCTTAATATTAATACTTAATAATAAAATAATTATTTGATGATAGGTTCTTCTTATCATTAGCATACAAGTACTTCTATGTCTAATTTCAAAATCAAGACAAATCCTAGGCAAAGTTATATTAAATATATATTCAAAGATATAAAATGATTTTAAAACATCTTTATCATATTATATAATACAATGTTTATTTGAAAAAATGGCTCTAATACCTTGTTGCTTCAAAGCACTCTTCAAGCATTGCCCCTTTCAAATAAAGTTAATGTGTTTTTCTTCCACTACATGTTTCCACATATTCTTCTGGGGGTCGGTGGAAGGCTGGTTAAACCGTTTGGTTTACGACCACTACGACCCGGGTTCGATCCCCGCATTGGACACTTTTTTCTGTTTAAAGAAAAAAAATGCTCCAATGGCCCCCCGATTCTTGCAAAAGTCCAACCCCACCAGCGAGTGCAAGTAACCAAACGGGGCTCTGGCACATTTGTAAGTGCAAAGTTGAACTGCTTTCACATGTGTAGACATGTGGTGCGCTTACAGTAAAAAGCAGTCGCTAACTACCCACCATGATTATCATGGCCTGTACCACATGTACTAGGGATAAGCAAAAAAAAAAAAACAACATATTCTTCTTAAGTCTAGATTTCGTTTTGTTTTGAACCTGTCATACAAACCATTGCTGGCTTTAAAATCTCCATAGTTCATGGCATAAAAAAAGAAATTTTGTTGCATCACGGACCCAGTTAATTTGGACTTTTTATTTTTTTTTAGCCCTAACACGTACTATTGCTGCAAAAGTTGAGGTTGTTTCCTCTTTGTAAACAATTTTTAATAGCTTTCTATTTTATCTCTTATAATAGAAAAATAATATTTTCTTATTTTAACATGTTCTGAAATTTTGCCTGTGTTGTTTCACTTTGAAAAGTTTTGAAAATGGCCTTTTTTTTTTAAGGAAAAACGTTTTTGTTTTTAGAATGCCTTTGTTTTTGGCCTTTTGCATTTTTTCTATTTCAATTTTGATGGTTGCAATTCTATTTAATGTGTAAAATGTATACAACATACAGAAAAAATAGAATGTAAATGAAAACAAACAATGGCGCTAAATTTATTGTTTTGAAATCGCGATCCGCGAGCTGAAGCATGCTCAAAATTTTGTTGTTTTATTTTTTTTTTAATTAGTTTTAAGTTCGTTATAAGCATAGTATTTCAAATAGATTTCATTATTTTGGGACCTAAAATAGGTTCGGTATAGGGGTAGTTTGTTATATTAAAAATAGCAAAGTTCATTATAAAGATGGTATTTTCAATGGAATGGAATCAGGGATTCGCCTTAGGTTCATTATATGGGAAGATTTGCTATATCCAGGGTTCGTATTAGGGGGTTTTACTGTATAATGTGTTGATTTTATCCCCATAAAGGCTTCAGCTAATAGCTGCTTCCAAGCAAACTTTATCCATTAACAACTTTTTAAATATGATTAGATACAATTTGGATTATAGATTAGAAACACAAGGTAATAATAAGACCAAATCCAAATGAATAAATAAATAGTGTGACATTTATTTGGTCTTATTACCTTGAGCTTTTTTAATATTTTAGAAAATGTTAATAGGAGGCTTCAAAATGGAATGAATTTAAATTAGAAAGAAATTAATTTCTTCATTCCATGTGACAAGCTAATGTTCTTTAGGTAAACATTTAAAAAATTACTGTGTGGGTGACCAAAAGACATTGCCCAGATCAAACAAATAGCATGTAAACCAGTTGTATCGTAGGAGGCCAGCCACCAAAGTACTGGTTAGAAGGAACAAGGAACTTTCCTCTTTAATTACAGCCTATGAGCCAATACAGTGTGTGACATACTTTTCCCTCCAATGGCCGCCTCAATGACCCATACATCCATCTCACTGTATAGTAGGAGAAACAAAGGAATTGCCAAATATATATATATATATATATATATATATATATGCAATATAATTCCCACACTACTTGTAAATAGTCAACACATTTTTTATTTTTATATCCATATATTTTAATATCCATATCCATATATTTTAATATCCATATCCATATATTTTAATATCCATATCCATATATTTTAATATCTATAATCAAAGAGTAAATAGCCAATGCTTGTATATAATTTTTTGACCAACGACCCGAGGGGTAAGAGGGAGAAAAAAGGAGGTTGGATAATAAACAAAGAGAAAATGGCTGCGTTTCTTTTTGTCGCGTCTATTATTTCTTATATACAAATTTAGAGTTTTAAATTTATAATTATTCAAAGATATACCTTAATACGACAATATTTAGCCGACAGGATATAATAACCGGTACGTTTTTTCTTTTTTTAAAACTTTATTGGATTTAACCTTTAGCCTACAACCATTCGCCACAAAAATGCCAAAAAGGAAGTCAGATACCGACACTCATTTTTCTGAAAGAAACGATAATATGGAATTTAAATTAATGAAAGAACAAATTAATTTACTAACACAAATTATACAACAACAGACGGTCTCAAATAAAAATCATATAAGTAAATTCTCTGGCCTCAATCAAGATATAAATATTTTCTTTCGTAACATTGAGGATGCAACGAACGATGAACGAGACAGAAAAAATTTAGTTATTCTAAATTTAGAAGAAGGAGCTAAAAATATATTTTATCGATTGGGCTTAGAACAAGAGACTTTTTTAAATATCAAACAGAAACTGTCCACAATCTATATATCAAAGGAGAAGACAACGTTGGAAGAATTGTTCACTCACCAATTGGAAAAGCCAGAAAAAATTAACGATTATTACCATTTTAAGGTTGTGGGTGCATTAGAGAACTCACTTCCAAACAAACAGATTGTTGAAGCACTTACGGCAGGTGTAACGTATGATTTGAAGAAAATGATATACACCAGGAACCCACAGACGCCTGAAGAATGGTTGGACTATGTAAACACCATCCAAAAGCGGCCAGTAACTCGAGGACAACCGACACCACAGCGTGGCCTCGACCGCTGGCAACCCGAATCCACTCCCCCGCCTAACCGAGGTCATTACCGGCCACAATATGGGCAATTAGCAACTTTTCGTCGACCTGGAGATGGACGTTTTGCCTTTCGCAACTACGCGGATAACACGCTGCCCAAGGAACCCAGGGAACCAGCCACATCGAGCGGACATCAACCCAGATCACAAGGATGTGATCCCTCATCAAGGAAAGGACCAGCATAATGTAAGACTATTCTTTAATTTATCTATTTTCACCTTCAATGTTAAATTTCTTGTGGATACTGGCTCTACCATTAACCTAATATCTTTTGATTATTTGCATAAAATTTTGCCATCAGATATATTTCGAAATATAACTAAATATTCAGTTAATAAGCATTCTAGAATTAATACATTGAGTGGACCAATTCAACCTATATTTTATGTTATTTTACCAGTCAGTTTTTTTAAAAGAAAAGTTAGCTTAAAATTTTATATATTTAATCTACCATATGAAATTGCACTAATAGGATTATATACTCTAAAAAAATTAAAAACTAGAATTGACTTCAATAGAAATGTAGTGAGTCAACAAGGCACAAATATTCCTGCTACTCTTTTTTATTTTGAAACAGATTTGGCTTATGTAAATGATGCATACAATGTGATAAATCCAGATAGGAAATATAATATAAACCAACACCTTCATATTGTTAATACACAAATCTTAGATAATCACTGTGCACCTTCAGGAAGTAATCCACTCTATGTTAATCATTTACAACAGACACTTTCCACTCAATCAAGCATTCCAGGGGAAAATAAATTAACCAGTGATTTAATTGATAAGTATCATAAGATAAACAACTTATTAGACCTTAAGTTAATTAGGTTATTGAAAGAATTTGCTGAAATATTTCCTACAGACCCATTTAAAGTTCCTACCCTACATATCCAACCTGTACAGATTAAACCAAATACAGATAGAGTAATCAGGTTGCGACCGTATAGAATACCATTTACATATAGGAAAGAAATAGATATACAAATCAATGAGATGTTTAAAAATAATATAATAGAACCGGCCATAGGTGAATATGCTTCACCTATTACTCTAGTAAAAAAGAAAAATGGAACATTTAGAATGTGTGTGGATTTTCGAAAATTAAATGAACACATTCCAGTTGATCCCCAACCTATACCATTAATAGAATCAGTGATAGAAAAACTGTCGAAAGCTAAGTATTTTTCCAGCCTTGATTTGAGCAACGCTTATTGGACAGTTCCTATCCATCCGGATTCTCGACCTTATTTAGCCTTCACCACCCACGCAGGAGTGTACATGTTTAAAAGATTACCTTTCGGGCTACGAAGCTCACCACAGATCTTCGAGAGAGCTATTGGACAAATACTTAGAAAATATAACTTCCAATTTCTGATAGTTTTGAAGAACACTTAGAACATCTTCGTTTATTCTTCCAACTATGCAGGGCAGAAAATATCCGCCTCAACCTTAACAAATGTCAATTATGTAAGACCTCCATTAGCTTCCTAGGATACGAAATCACACAGGGCACTTATAAACCTCATCTAACTAACACTCAGGTAATAGGAACCATCCAACCTCCGAATAATGTTAAAACTTTACAGTCATTTTTAGGTGTCGTAAATGTATATCATAAATTCATTCCCCATTATGCACAGCTTAGATCGCCTTTAAATATACTTCTTAAAAAGAATATTCCTTTCAAGTGGACTCTTGAATGTCAGAAGGCATTTGAAGATTTGAAAAGCAGCCTAACTGCATCACCAGTTTTACATATCTTTAAAGAAGATTTACCCTGCTTCTTATATTGTGACGCGAGTACATTAGGGATATCCGGAATTCTAAAGCAAAAGGATGAAAATGGAGAAGAACATCCTGTACAATATTTCTCTCGCTCTCTACGCAAGTATGAACAGAACTACTCCATCTCGGAGCTGGAGTGTTTAGCTATCATTGAGTCTATCGAATACTTCAGGGTGTACCTGCTTGGTAGACATTTCACCATTTATTCTGATAACCAAGCTCTGGTCTATTTGAAAAATATTAAAAATCCGTCAGGTAGGTTATTTCGGTGGTCCTTGAGACTCAGCCCATACACTTTTGACATACACTATCTGAAAGGTAAAAAACAACTCGAAGCAGATTTATTATCAAGACAACCATTTTGCGGATTTCTAGAGGCTCAACAATTAGAGGAACACCAGCATCGTGTACCTGAGAAATATCAATCACTCATCAATACTGATGGACTTGCGATTATTACTAAAAAGGGCGTACCCAGAGTAGTCGTACCTGATACACTAAGAAATAAGTTACTCCAGAAAGCACACGAATGGTATAACCATCCAGGAATCACACAACTCACTAGGTTAATCACTAGTCAGTATTATTGGGATGGTATGACCAAAGATATAAATAACTATGTCCGTAAATGCAAAATTTGCCAAATAATAAAACCTCCGAAAGGACCATCATATGGAGAAATGGGTACCTTACCACTCGCGAAGGAACCTTATGAACTTTTGTCAATGGACACAGTAGCCGGATTTACTAAGTATGGTGGTAACCGAGCTTATTTACATGTAATATGTGATCACATGAGTCGATACTGTTGGACTTTTCCTAGTAAATCTACCTCTACCCTGACCTATATTCAAATCCTAAAAAGGGTATTTCAGGAAGGTATTCCTAAAAACCTACTGACAGACCGAGCTCCTGCATTTACATCCGCTCAATTTAGAAGGTTTTTAATCTCACAAGGTATAAAACCCTTGTATACCACAGCAAATCACCCACAGTCAAATGGTCTGAGCGAGAGATTGAATGCAACCATAACAGGGAAACTAAAGATACTCCATTTAGAACACCCCAAACAGACATGGACCAAACAGATAGAATCAATCCATTCGATAATATGGTGGAAAGTAATTTGGGTGCTACCAAAGAAAAATTACACAGTAAACTTAATCCAAATGCTGATGTCTTTATACCAACAACCTTGGCGACCAAAGAATTTTCACATTATTTAAATAAAGACTCGTTAATAAATAATGTTATCACTCTGTGTACATTTTTGTATAAAACTGTTATATTTAGAATTAAAAAATTTCCATTGTTTTTAATTACCACAATAATATTTTGGATTCTTTATACTCATTTTGCATCTTGTATATACCTTCTTCCTTTATTGTTTTATATCTTGCCTCTACCCATACAAACAAACCTACATATTTCTTATAAAATGTTCTTGATAAAATGTACCGTTAGAATAGTGGAATATATAAATTTGTATATAAATGTAATGTTGGACTATATGAGGCGATATGATAATTTTAATCAAGCTATAAACTCAAATGATATATGACCTTGAATATTTGAATATATTACTTTAAAATGTGAACATAAAAACACTTAATGCGTGTGTGGGTTTAAATAGCTATAAATATCTTTAGCCACCTTACAATATGCAGAGGCTAGCGCTTATCGTTAGTCGGGTATAACAACCCCGCATACCTCCGTTCGTTTTGTCTGGTGTAGGACAGACAAGATGTAAAGGCCTACAGATATATTTAGGACAATAGTAATAAGTTAAATTACGTATAGCAATACGATAGAACAACTATAGGATTAGTATAAGCGTTTTTATAAGATAAACTATCGAGGGTTAAAAGAAAAAAGAAAATTTTGGGGTTTTCGAACACATCATCCTCTAAGATATGGTATAACCCCATCGGTTAGTTTCGAAAATCGATGTTCGGTAAAACCTATCCTACGATGAGCACTTCAAATGTTAGTTCGAATTAGAGATCATCCTTTTTAAAAAAGAAGTAAATTTTGGTTGTAGTGCTTTGACCTATGTACTTCCATTGAGTGAGTCGTAAACTCAATGTGCGAGTATATCATAGGAAAAAGTACACAGACAACGTTATCCCGACTTCCAGGTTGGAACATAGGTCTAGCAAACTGATGGCCAACGATAGGAAGAATAGGGATCGTAGGATGAAGAAAGATATGAACATATTCAAAGTGAGCAGTCGTGGCCGAGAGATCTACCATCCGTAGTCTTAGCTTTTTAACCCCGCACTGTTCGAATCCTGTCGACTTTTTATGTGGCAATATAGTGATGGTGTGGGGAGAGAAATGATCACACCACGGATTGGGAGAGAAAGGACCCAGGCAGCCAGAGAGAGATCAAGATGGCGGACCCGGCTGTCGCCGGGCGTCCGCTCGATCCGAACACAATCACCCACTGTCCAAAGTCCCGAGGTGCCAAGTGACGGCCCCCAGGAGCCCCCTTTGGAATGTCCTGCTGTCTAACGTGACACCCTCCCGTCTCTCTCTGTTTAAAATATCAATAGTATATCATAACCTCGTTAGGATATTTTCAATTCAGATAAAATTAAAAATTTTATCTAGACTGTGCAGCTACGAATTTCATCTTGCGCACCCCCACGCAGGTTCACTGCAATATAATTCCCACACTACTTGTAAATAGTCAACACATTTTTTATTTTTATATCCATATATTTTAATATCCATATCCATATATTTTAATATCTAATATCCATATCCATATATTTTAATATCCATATCCATATATTTTAATATCTATAATCAAAGAGTAAATAGCCAATGCTTGTATATAATTTTTTGACCAACGACCCGAGGGGTAAGAGGGAGAAAAAAGGAGGTTGGATAATAAACAAAGAGAAAATGGCTGCGTTTCTTTTTGTCGCGTCTATTATTTCTTATATACAAATTTAGAGTTTTAAATTTATAATTATTCAAAGATATACCTTAATACGACATATATATATATATATATATATGTATATATATATATGGATACATTTTTACTTTACTTTTATAATACCACAGGGTAACAAGACATACAATGTGATGTAATAGCATCATTTGGTATTCCTACTCTGATAAGGTACAATTAGGATTCTAGATTAGATACATAAGGTAATATTTGAATGGGGGCTTGTTACCTTGTCTTACCTGTTAATTCTATCACAATCTAAACTACATCTCAAAGAAGTTATTTTAATGTAGGCACAAATCATTGTTCTTAACAAAAGTTCACAATAAAAGAGCATCCCCTGATTTTGTGGCTTATTGCCATCTATGAGAAAAAATAGTGACTGAACATTATTTTTTCCTGGAAATTTGACAATACCATTTCCTAAATTATATATTAAAAAAAAGGCTCACTAAATGTTTCAGACTTCTGACTATCATCAGCATCTGACTAGTTGCTTGAATCCAGAATCTTCAAGCTAGAATACTTTGAAATTGTTTACAACAGATTTTCACATTGAATTTCTGTATCAGAATGAAAATGAATAAATAGAAGCAGAAGGAAACCAGTAGAGAGCAAAAGTAGTTTTAACTAATGATTGAAGAAGTTACAGTAACAACCTATTGAAATAACCACAAGGTTGATGATAATGGTGACAGCTAAGACATTGTTGTTACATATTACAATTTTATTGCCTTATCTCCTGTATCCCCATATAATTATGACGAGAGAGATAGGTCTTCTTTTGTTTATACAAGGTTATCAGTATGTGATGGAGAAATTTGAGAGAGGTTTATCTAAATTTAAAAACTTGTTTGAAGTCTCTGACTTTTCTAAATACAGAGCCTCAAAGTAAAATTTGGATTTTTCAGCAATGCTAATTGATGTAAATTCCCCTAGGAGAAAACCAAATCCAAATTTTAAAAAATATTTATATTTATATTTTTTTCACCTGATTTTTTATCTACAATCGAAATTATACCTCATCACACTGTATGTGAATCTTTTAAAAGTATTTTAGATATACAGTTGTTTTGTCAGTGTGCTCCTGTGTGTGGACATTGACCAAAGAAATGGAGTGGAAAATACAGTATAACCTTGTTAATTCAACACCTTATAATTCAACACTTGCAATAATTCGAGCATGTTTTCATGTCCTGACCCGCAGCCTATCAAATAACGAACTTTTATTCGACCAAACGATAATTCGACAGATTTTTAAGATCAAATTTTGAAATATTAGATAATTCTTGTTTAAATACAAAAAAAAAAAAAAAACCTTCCACTAGCAGTTAGTTGTGATGAAATCATCAACAAACTTTAATTCAACCGAAAGCTCTGATCCCTTGAGGTGTCGAATTAAGGTGGTTAGACTAACTTAACATCTAGGAAAATAAGATCAAATGGAGGACAGCTAAGGTGACAAACAAAGAATTTTGAAGATATAATATGGGTTTCTAAATGAATGCATACAAAATGAATTGAAGTTTTCAGGAGATGTACGTGGTGAGCAACAGGAGAGATTCCCATCTTGAAAAAATGAAAGGAGAGGTAGAGAGACCAAGGAAGGTTCCGTAATCTATTAGAATGGTCTGGAATTAAAAGCCTAGCTTTGACCAGGATTTTCCAAGTAAATGTCAAACAATATTCTATACCACTATAAATATATAATCAGAAACATACAAAAATATAAATATCGAAACATACAAAACAATATGGACAAATACTATTCCATAGATGTAGGCAGTATTCTATATATAACACAATAGTTCACGAATTTATTAAATTTAATTTGAGGTCTCGAGATATCATTCAACTAGCACGTGTCATCCACCCCGCACTTATGTTTTAAAAATGTTGTTTTTCAAACTGAAATAATGTAATATATTTTTCTCTCAATATATAATAAGTATTTAAAATATGTATATAATAATGTGTATATAAAAATTGTATTTTTTATTAAGTTGTTAATGTGATAATCCTGTTGAAAGACTGACAAGTCCAAAAGCTTGAAAATAAAAAGTTTCACAAGAAACTTAACCCTGGAAGCTTCATTTATTTTATAATATTATTATCTGCAGAAAAATAGTAGTAAGTTATGAAATAAATCAATAATATAATAATACTTATGTACTTCCCTCTAATTACACATTAGAACAATGCATTATGCTCATCAAGGGGGTCGGTGGAAGGATGGTCTAAACCGTTTGTTTTCGACCGCTACGACCCGGGTTCGATTCCTGCATTGGGCACCATTTTCTGATTAAAAAAAAAATGCTTCAATGGCCCCCAATTCTTGCAAAGTCCAACCCTCACCAACGAGTGCAAGTAACCAAACAGGGCTGGCACATTTGTAAGTGCAAAAGTCGAACTGCTTTTCACATGTGTAAACATGTGGTGCACTTACAGAAAAAGCAGTCGTCTACATGTACCCACCATGATTATCATGGCCTGTACCACGTGTACTAGGGTCAAGAAAAAAAAAATTATGCTCATCACCCTAGATGCCTTTCAAGGTACATGAATCCTCTGAAAACTTTGTAATAATATATGAAAAAAAAACTTCTTTGAATATATGGTGATATAAATTTTATAATATTGATATAAAACATAAAAACTCTTATAATATTGATTTAAAAAATTAAAAAAGGATTACGGCAATTTAAAAAAAACTTCTTTAAAAATGAATTAGAATAACAAATATTATCTAAAGATGTTTGCCAACAAAATATTGTATCTACCATAATATATTCTCAGCATACAAGGTAAGTAACCAAACGGGGCTCTGGCACATTTGTAAGTGCAAAGTCGAACTGCTTTTCACATGTGTAGACATGTGGTGTGCTTACAGTAAAAGCAGTCGCTAACTACCCACCATGATTATCATGGCCTGTACCACATGTACTAGGGATAAGCAAAAAAAAAAAAAGCATACAAGGTAGGATCATGAAATTCGGTGAATTGGGTCATAAAAGATTTATTAAATGAATATATACAAAAATGGTTAATATTCCTCAAAATACTATTTGAGGCAATCTATACAGTGTTCCATTCTTTTTTCCCGGTTCCGGAAGTACCCAGAAAATTCGTCAGAAGTAATGCCCCTCAAAACGCTCGGCAATTTTTCCTTAATGGCATTAAGGGTATCAAATCTATGTCCTTTTAGAACTGACTTCATTCTAGGAAAGAGAAAGAAGTCATTTGGTGCTAAGTCAGGTGAGTACGGGGGATTAGGCATTGTCAACATGCTATTTTTGGTCAAAAAAGCACCCACGGAAAGGCATTTACCCTTTCTTCCTTTTGGGCCCCTCGGTCAGAATTTTTGGAACAAATTTCGAAAACTTTTAAGTCCATGGTCAATATTTTTTTACGCGTTTCACATGAAACCCCTGTTTCTTCAAATAGTTCTCTGATCGTTGCCCTAATGTTTTCCCTTATTAAAGCACCAAATTTTTGGGTCAGTTCTTCATGATTTTCCAAAGGAGGTCTTCCCTGGCGTATGTCAACTTGGGTTGACTCTCTACCAGATTTGAAATGGGCAAACCACTTAAACATTTTTGGTTGTGATAAGGCTGCCTCTCCGAACATTTCAACATTTGAAACATTTCTGGCCCTGTTTTTCCTCATTTTTGACAAAACTTTATGCATACCCTTTGTTCACTTTTAAGATCCATTGTAAAAAAAATGCAACGCCTTTATTTCTTTTCTTTAAAAAATGGTATAAAATTCTTATTATTTGAGATATCGAAAAGATATAAATATTTTCTAGTAGAACGAGGTCTCGTTATTATGATGATAATTTTTATTTTTTGAAAACTCAGAAAAAAAATTTTTGACTAATTCCCTGAACTTTTTGATCATACTTTGTATATACTCGGCCACCCGTGCATGCCTGTGGTTGACCCTTAATGAGACGGCATGGTTTGAAACAAAACTATGCAAAATTATGCTATTATCTGACTAATTTACCTATTCCAAGCTAGGATGGTAATGTCTTGTTCCTGACCTTTCTCTATATTGTGTGAAAATGTCATCAGGATAGATCAAAATACTGTAGAAATGGTTGCAGAACAAACATTTCATCATTATGGAGATACTATGGGGATGTACACTCCATTGATGGATTTACTAGACTCAGAGAAACGCAAAAAAAAAAAAAAAAGTTGTATAAATGGATGCAGAACAAATACATTAAAACCTCGCTATGCGAACCCTGGATATAATGAACCTTCCCTTATAACGAACCTAAGGCGATTCCCAATTCCATTGAAAATACAATCGTTATAGCAAACTTTGCAGTTTTTAAAATAACGAACTACCCCTATAACAAACCTATTTTTATCGTAAAGATAGAGGATGCCTGGCCGGCATTCATATTTATATTAAAAAAATAAAAACTTCGGCCAGTTGGAGTTTTTTATTTTCTCCACGTTTCGACAAAAATCTTTTGCCTTCGTCAGGAGAAGTAAATAAAAATAAAGCATTTGGCAAGGCGTTAATTAGACCTATTTTTGGTCCCAAATAATAAAATATATTTAAAATACTATGCTTATAACGAACTTAGAATTGTAATTTAAAAAAAAAATTAAAACAAAATTTGAGCATGTTTTAGCTTGCGGATCGCGATTTCAAAAAAAATAAATTTAGCGGCATTGTTTGTTTTGAATTACATTTTATTTTTGCTGTATGTTGTATAAATTTTGACACATTATACTTTTTATTAAATAGAATATCTTTGCATCCATTAAATTTGAAATAGAACAAAAGCAAATGGCTTCCAAAATAAAGAAAATAATGGCATTCTAAAAACAAAAACATTCCTTAAAAAAAAGCCATTTTCAGAACTTTTCAAAGTGAAACAACACAGGCAAAATGTTAAGAACATATTAAAATAAGAGAATATAACTTTTATATTATAAGAGATAAAATATAAGGCTATTAAAAATTGTTACAAAGAGGAATCAACCTAAACTTTTGCCGCGATCGTGATCGTACGTGTTAAGGCTAAAAAAAAAAAATGTCCAAATAAACGGACCCTTGATGAAACAAAAATTATTTTTATGCCATGAACAATGCTGATTTTAAAGCCAGCAATGTTTTTGTTTTGCATAAAAATAAATCTAGACTTAGAAGAATATGTGGAAACATGAAATGGAAGAAAAACACTAACTTTATTTGAAGGGTATAATGCTTGAAGAGTGCTTTGAAGCAACAAGGTGTTAGAGCCATTTTTCCAAGTAAACATTGTATTATATAATATGATAAAGATGTTTTAAAATCATTTTATATCTTTGAATATATAATTAATAAAACTTTGCCTAGGATTTGTCTTGATTTTTAAATTAGACAGAGGTACATGTATGTTAATGATAAGAAGAACCTATCATCTAATGATTTCTATTATTATTCAGTATTAATGTAAGGAAATTGGTCAATTAAGGGAATTAAAACAAAATGACCACTATTAAGAGGCAGCCTCTTCTTGTGTGTATGGCTGTCCTTTAATTATACGGTCTAAAAATTTTGAAAAGTAAAAAAAAAAATAGGCAAACCGTGGCTATAGTGAACCAAAAGCTCTGTCCCATTCGGGTTCACTATAGAGGGGTTTTACTCTATTTCATTGTTATATTTATAAAGATATTATGTACACTTCATTGATGGATTTACTAGACCCAGAGAAAATGCAACAAAAACAAAATGTTGAAGAAGAATTTTTTTTAAAAGGGGTCAAGAACATTGGGTAAGAGAGGAGACAAGGCTGAACTGATTGGTCCCCCCCTGGCCTTGGCCAGTCCCCACTTGGCACCACACCCCTTTCTACAGCTCTGGGAGCCTAGCAACCAACCCTCTCCCTCTAGATGTTCACAATAGGCTCTCTATGGATCCAATTTAAAATATCTTCAAAGTGTCTATTTTAATTTCTTGATAGTTACATATGAACTCTAAAATGATTAACATACAGTTGATTTTTTATGGGAGAAAAAATAGTACAAAAGTGAAATTATGCTGGGTATCAGAGACATTCCCTGATGGTGAAACTGAAAGTTGCTGATGACACCATCTGTCAGAACAAATATCAATTAATTGTTGAATTTTTCTTTTTAAATTCTGGAATATTGGCCAAATATGTACCTTTTATTGATTAATCAAGAAAGGCCAATATTCTGAAATGTAAAAGGAATTTCAACAATTAGTGGATATTTATTCTGACAGAACGTGCAGGTCATCATCAACTTTCAGTTTCACAATCAGATGTCTTTTTTTAATGGAGTTGATTAATGATTCAAGACCTACTGTATTAAGACAAATACCTTGCCATGTTCCAAAAACAATTCTACAAAGATGGAAATGAGACCCTATTAGATTTAGGACTAGAAAATTCTACTTCTCTGGCTCAGTCTTAAATAGAAAAGTAACTGTACACTACAAATATATAAATAAAAGAATTCAAAGTACAAGAGGATGGGTTTCTTAAAAGTTTTAATACGGGCGAGCTTTCGGGTGACTTACCCTTCTACAGGACATGTACTTGTACTTTGAATTCTTTTATTTATATTCCTCAGAGGATTTTAACTCTCTTTACTACAAATATATATACAATTAACTTTCAATTAAAAAAATAATAATTTAAATTTAAAAAAATATTGCCAATTTATTGAATTATATCACCTATTCATAGTAGCTGCTAGAAAACGTAGAATTGACTATCTAAATCAATTTTTTTTTTAACCACTGTGAATGGCCTTTGCTTGGGTAAATGCCAGGATATAAAACTTATCACCGGATATGAATTTTAAATCATTGAATAAAATAAACTTTTTAACCCTTAACTGGGCAGGTGAATTTTTCTTACGTAACTGGACGGGTTGGGTAGATTCAACCCACTTATGTTACTTTATGAAATAAGCGCTAAATAATGATTGAATTCAATTAATACTAAGCAATAACGCGCCATCTATACATATAAAATAAAAGGATTTAAAGCGCGTATGTTTCTTTTATACATAATACGAACTTCTACTAAGAAACATTCGCGCTTTAAATCCTTTTATTTTATATTGATTTCAATATTTTAAAAAAATATTAATATATAGTTAATATACAGATTTTGACTTTTAAAAATTCTGAATAAAACCTATTTACAGTTTTCACAAATTTATAAGAAATGTTTTTGCAAACGCTTAGTTGAAATACAGATAAAAGGGTTTTTATTTTTTACTGCGTTTTTGATGGACATTTGTAGCACTTTTTTGGAGTATCAGATTGTTGTGGCATCGTAGTTTCAATTTGGTTTACTTGAACCATCATTCTTCTTGAATTGTCGTCTGTAATTCCAGTGGGAGAGAATTGAGATTACGTGTGGCCAAGTGTTCATTAGTCAATGCTCTCCCAAGATTAACAATGAAATGACTCCTTTCTTTTTTACCCTTTTTATCAATCTGATAACAGATTTTTTTTTTTTGGGAACATAGGAGACTAAAGTGGTTGTTCCAGAGAAACCAAAAATAGATGTTCCTGATTCTCTATTAGGGTGCGGTTGAAATTGTGGTGAATCTAAGGTTTGTTCTTTCTAATCTTTTCTAAATATGTAAGGCCATCATGTTCTTTCAACTTATCAACTAATTCTACTGAAGTGAATCAATTGTCTGCTGGAATATTTCTTCCAAAGTGTGGTCGACTAATCTCTAAAAACATATATTTTGGACTGGCAGGGATAGTTCTCTCTGTTGACTTGATTGATAATATATTATAATAATAAATTATTCAAAGAAAGAATTGTTAATTTATAAAAGGAAGCTAAAAATAGCGGAAAATAGAGACTCAAGTATGAGCAATGAGCTAACACTGACACAAAAAATTCTCACGCTTCTGGACAGGCTGGGCGGAATCCGCCCCTACCTGTTAATTTAACCCCCCTCCCAAAACTGAAATTTATAAACGATGGATGGAAAATGTTTGTATCACTGTAAAATTAGAATACAAGAAAGCTGGTAGCTCTAGGTAAACGAAAAATATATTTTTCCCTATATTAAGTTTATGCATGGGCAGAATCTACCCAACCCGTCCAGTTAAGGGTTAAAAATTAATATAATTCAATTTTCTTTGAAACCCAAAAGAATAATATTGAAATTAAATATTTATTAAACAGAATATCAATTTTCATATTTATATTTTCCTACACTGTAAACTTGCTTCATTGCCTCTCTAGTATTTTATAAATTTTAGGTTGTTCTCTTGCTTTAAATAAATTGCTCTGTCATTCTGAAGTTTGTCTTTCCTAATTTTCCATGTGACAATATTTTAAGAGTTCAATTCCATCAGGTGTTATAAAAGCAGAAAACTTTCTCGTGGCTTTAGTTAGATTGACTTGCCAAAACCCATCCTTCAAATCAATTTTTGTAAAGTATCGACAACCCCCAAATTTATTAATGATTGAGTCGATTCTAGGAAAAGGGTCCAACCATCGATAGTCAATACAGAGTCGGTAGGACAAGTCCTTTTTAGAAACTAGAATACAAGGTGATGCGTACTCAGAAGTAGGAGTAATAATATCCCCATCTAGCATCTCCTTAATTTTTCCAGCAGTCCATGCTCTCTTGTGATCTGACATAGGGTATGGTTTGCACGCCACGATGTTATTATTGGGCTTCAATAGAAAGTCGATCTCGTGCAATGGTAATTCCTTTTTGGAGACATTGCAAAGCTTGGGGAATATAGTGATCAGATCATCAAGAGTAAAAATAACTTCTTTTGACTGCAAGGACAAGCACTTAATCTCATCAATCCCAAAGTTGATTGAATTCGGAGATCCCTCATGGTGGGCTTTCCTATTAACAGTTCGAATGGCATCTCCCTCAATATTGTTGCCGTCATCATTATCTGTTGATCGTCAACCTGAAGTTTCACCTCAATATTCTCAGTAGCTCGGACATGACCTTTGTCAATCGTTGTTATTGTGTTCTTTGATGGATAACTTTTCCATTTATATTTTGCCAAAAGGTCTCTTCTCATAAGATTGATAGAAGAACCTGGATACAAGAAAGCAACAAGTTTTACGCCATTTATAATAACAGGCAACATAGAATCGGGACTTTTGCAAGACAAAAATAGGATCGATTGTCATCGGGATCGAACAACCCTCTAAATTTAGTTTTTTTGAAGAGAAGGCATAGATTTATTTTGATTGTTCATTGTCTGTGATGCCTCCTCAATTTGATCAAGTTGGGCAAGATCAAGTTGGGTTCTTGACCAGTTGTCTGGTAGGGCTTGGGTTCAAAAGGTTTTTTCTCCAAACTGGGACGGAAATTTTTCAGCAGCTGAAGATGAGGTTCTTTGTTTTCGATTTTCACAGTGAGCAACTGATTATGCATATCTGGGGGTAGCCCGTGAATCACTCCAATTATCAATAGCTTTCCACTTGAGCCGGGCATCCCTAATCGCATTTTCCTTTGTTTTTGGTGGAAGTAATCGATCAGAGAGCTGCCTCAATATCTCCACTTGAACGTCCTATCATATTTATCTATGGGGTTATCTCCAAATGAGGATACAAAATCTTCTTTCCAAGTTTCCCAGCTAAGGTTGCATTCATCAGCAAGTCTGCTATCGAACCACAATTGTGCAGTTCCTCCTAGGTAGTTTCTCATACCATAGATTTTGGATTGATCTTTTACCCAACCATTATTTGCACAGACATTTTCATATAGGGTTATCCAAGTGGCTGGATCTAAGTTATTACCGAAGAATTCAGGTGCTTTCATTTCGGCATGTCTTGGTGCATATTCATGCTGGTTTAAACTTAAATTTTGAATTAAAGAATTAACTAGTTTTTGTTGTTCTGCTACAGTAGTTATCAATTTGCTAAAAGTGTCTTCTGTTAATAGAGATTTTGCATCTAATTCCTCCTCATCCATTACGGAAATTTGCAAATCTTCAAATAATCGATTTTTGTATATTTCAATTATTTTTGATGGAACTTTAACAAATCTATTAGAATCCTTTTCTAAATAATAAGAAGTAGGATTCTTTTCACATTTAAACACGAGCTTGTGATAAATGGACAATTGAAATTCTTCAGGAATAGATAGAACAATAGCATTAGGGTTAAAGCTATAGCCAATTACCTTTTTATTCTTAAAATGCAGGATGATCGATCCTGTCAGCTGCGCCATTTTTGTAATGTTCCTTTGAAATATGCTTGACCAAATTAAGAAACAAATTTTAATTGAATATATTCATAACAACGATAACAAGTACCAAACATTCAAAAATAAATTAATTGAACAGAGTACAATAAAGCAAAATTTGAATAATAGATTATAATTTAAAAATACAGTAAAACCCCTCTATAGTGAACCCTAATGGGACAGAGCTTTTGGTTCACTATAGCCACGGTTCACTATAGCCACGGTTTGGCTATTTTTTTTTTACTTTTCAAAATTTTTAGACCATATAATTAAAGGACAGCCACACACACAAGAAGAGGCTGCCTCTTAATAGTGGTCACTTTATTTTAATTCCCTTAATTGACCAATTTCCTTACATTAATACTGAATAATAATAGAAATCATTAGATGATAGGTTCTTCTTATCATTAACATACATGTGTACCTCTATGTCTAATTTAAAAATCAAGACAATTCCTATGCAAAGTTTTATTAAATATATATTCAAAGATATAAAATGATTTTAAAACATCATTATCACATTATATAATACATTGTTTACTTGGAAAAATGGCTCTAACACCTTGTTGTTTCAAAGCATTCTTCAAGCATTGCACCATTCAAATAAAGTTAGTGTTTTTCTTCCATTTCATTTTCCCACATATTCTTCTAGGTCTAGATTGCGTTTTTTTTTTTAACCTGTCATGCAAAACATTGCTGACTTTAAAATCACCATAGTTAATGGCATAAAAATAGTTTTTGTTTCATCACGGGACCATTTATTTGGATTTTTTTTTAGCCCTAAAACGTACGATCGCGATCGCGCCAAAAGTTGAGGTTGATTCCTCTTTGTAACAATTTTTAATAGCTTTATATTTTATCTTTTATAATAGAAAAGTTATATTCTCTTATTTTAATATGTTCTTAACATTTTGCCTGTGTTGTTTCACTTTGAAAAGTTCTGAAAATGGCCTTTTTTTTTTTTTTTTTAAGAAATAACGCTTTTGTTTTTTAAATGCCTTTGTTTTCTTCATTTTGGAAGCCATTTGTATTTTTATATTTCAAATTTAATGGATGCAAATATATTCTATTTAATAAAAATTATAATGTGTTAAAATTTATACAACATACAGCAAAAATAAAGTGCAAAATTCAAAACAAACAATGCCGCTAAATTTATTGTTTTGAAATCGCGATCCACAAGCTGAAATATGCTAAAAATTTGGTTGTTTTAATTTTTTTTTTTAAATTACAATTCTAAGTTCGTTATAAGCATAGTATTTTAAATAGATTTTATTATTTTGGGACCGAAAATAGGTTCGTTATAGGGGTAGTTCGTTATTCTAAAAATCGCAAAGTTCGTTATAACGATGGTATTTTCAATGGAATGGAATTGGGAATCGGCGTGGGTTCGTTATAAGGGAAGGTTCGTTATATCCAGGGTTCGTATTAGCGGGGTTTTACTGTATATATATTTTTTATTCTTTTGTCTGATGATGGTGACAATGTTGTTGCCGAAACGTCACACACTAATAAATTATTATATCATGGAATTTGTGTAATCTTTACACAAGGGGATGAGAAACAACAACAACCTATTACCGATATATTTAGGCATTTATCATTGGTACAGGATACAGAATAGAGAAGTAGTGATCTAGGACCTAGGTTCAACATTAGCAGTGGGTGCAAACAGGTTGGAACTTTAAAAGTGAAAATCAAACTGCTTTCTCCATGAGTAAAAATAGATGTTGCATTGTTTGCCACTTGGGGTAGGCTACACACCAAAAACCTACTTAATTTATGAGTGCTTCAGACCCTAGCTACTATGGCCAGTAGTAAGTGCCATTATGTAAATGTGTTGTCGGCTACCTATGTTATTTAGGGGGATGGGGCCCTTCTTTAAGCCTTCACCAACTGGTTCCCAAGGTCAGGAAGGCCAATTCTATCTTGTTCCATTTAAATTTATCCTCTCTCACTCAGAAAACCTTTCATCTTGGTTGGATTGTTGATGGCAAAGTTGGCAATGAGGGGCTACAACAACATTTAGCAATTATATAAATTTTATTTCTTGTATAAATATTGCTCTAAAATGTAAATTTAAATCAATTTTCACTCTCTCTGTAATACTATAAATAATTTGTATATATATTCTGAAAATAGGTACATAAAGTAGTTAGAACATTTACACGCAAATATCCACATAAGATATAGCGTGTTTTGTAATAATAAATGGAGTTCAAATCCAATAAATTTCAGTGCTGTATTCATCTATAACCCCCAAAGTATAATTCAACACCCTATAATTTGACACGAGATAATTCAACTATGTTTTCATGTCCTGACCTTCAACATATCAAATAACAAACGTTAATTCGACCAAACGATAATTCAACATTTCAATTCCATTGAAAATATCATTGTTATAAGTTTGCGATTTTTAAAATAATGAACTTAATTTTAAGTCCTAAAATAAAAATTCTAATTTAAAATACTAGTCCTATAATGATAAATTATAAATGATAATTTTATAAAAAAAAAAAAACACAAGGTAATAAGACCAAATCCAAATATATAAATAGTGTGTGATGTTTCGGTAACAGAGTTGTTACCATCTTCAGACAAAAGTACTGAATCTGATTCAGTACTTTTGTCTGAAGATGGTAACCGAAGAAACGCCACACACTATTTATTCATTTGGATTTGGTCTTATTACCTTGTGTTTATAATCTACTAGCTGAATGACCCGGGCAACGCCCGGGTTTTACCCGATTAAATGCTTTTATTCAAATACTATTCGTTACAATTATAAATTGGCGCCGTGGATGTCATTCTTGTGAAACGTCCCGCTCCAAACTTTGTGTCTGAGAAGCGATATTTTTATAAAGAGATTATCTGGCTTTCTGTCTTCTGCTCGAATGAATGTTTTTCTGTTAGAATTTTGTTCCTGCATACTAAAAATGAACTGGCTTCACCCGTGGTCTCTGCTTTTTGGAATTTTTCCAGTTATAATTTTGTATCTGATAATCAAATATGATACAGCAATATTGTCATAATCATTTTCTGACTAAAAAAAACAACTATTTTTTGCCCAGAACCTGTCAATTTCAATTTTTCTTGGCTAAAAATGCGATATATATCTTTTCCATATTTTTTTCTATGTCCTGTTAAAACACGTTTTATATGTACATTAGGTCAGCTGATATTACCTCCCATCTTCACCGCTAGAGGCACTGCTTGTGAGCGAAAGAGCAAATTTGCAAATAACTCTAAGAATATTCGGGATAGAGACCTGAAATATTCAATATAAGTTTTTCCAGATTCTACTATACATACTGCTAAAATTTCAGTCATATTAGTTACGTATTTTACGTATATTATGTAAAAGCATTCCATTCACAAAAGCAAACGATGACAGAATTGATGACTCTGATACTTGTATATTTTAAAATAATAATAATATAAACAAATTTTAAAAATTGTAAAAAAAAATGCATCGGCCGGGAATTGAACCCGGGCCCGCCCGCGTGGCAGGCGGTAAACTCCGTACAATTGGTATAAGTGTATAACGAATCAAAAGTTTTTACGAAGGAGTATCTTTCATTATATTTGTGCAAGCTTTCGAACTTTGCAGTTCTTCCACAGGCATGGATAGTACAGAAAGCTTGCACAAATATAATAAAAGATACTCCTTCGTAAAAACTTTTGATTCGTTATACACAAATATAAATTTGCAATAAAGAGATTTTCAAAACAACAAAATTTTGAGCCTATTTCAGCTTGTGATTTCAAAACAATTCAGCGGTATTGTTAGTTTACATTTATTTTTGCCTCATTTTATATAATTTTTTACACATTACTTTTTATTGAATAGAATATTTTTACATTCATCAAATTTTAAATAGAAAAAATGAAAATGGCTTCCAAAATACAGTATAACCTCATTAATTCAACACATGCAAATTCGACACTCTACCTTAATTCGACCATATTCTGATGT
This sequence comes from Cordylochernes scorpioides, assembly GCA_030710605.1. Lineage (NCBI taxonomy): Eukaryota > Metazoa > Arthropoda > Arachnida > Pseudoscorpiones > Chernetidae > Cordylochernes > Cordylochernes scorpioides. The sequence goes on from CP092885.1 coordinate 26,993,827, forward strand.
CTAGACCTCCGGCCTATCAAATAACAAACCGTAATTCGACAGTATTGATAATACGACACTTCCGATAGTTCGACCATTTAAAAATTTGAATTTCGACAGTTGAATGTTTTTTTACATACAACTTTACCGCTAAACGGTATTACGGTGGCGACGATCGGCATCGGCGGGCGCCGATAGGATCGCGCCTGCGCACTTTTGGTTTCTGTTAGTTTAAATTTCACTTTGCAGTGCCGTTGCACAATGTAGCGAGTGTTATTGTTTTTTTTTTTTTTACGCAGGAATTTAGGCTTTGTGCGCTAATTATTAATATTTTCTTTTTAATTTTCAGCATTGAAATATTTTAGTTATTTTAAAATTTGCAAATAATTTCTTTTTAAATAAATAAACCTTCATAAAATGTAGTCACAATGATTATAACACTTTATTTCAATATTCCATTTCCATGTTATTATAAAATATTTAAACACAAAATCAATAACACCTGCAGCAGCAGTGGATGCCTTTAATACAATAAAAGCTCTTTATTATTTATACTATAACATATTTATATTATAACACATTCCAGAGGAAGAAAGACATGCATGTTTTTTTTTTTTTAAATAGGCCATCTGGAATACATTTTGAATAGGATTTCAGTGAAAAAGCAGACATCTATAAAGGAATTTTTAAAAAGATATATATATTCATGATTATTTTAAAATATTATTTTTAAATTTTCTTTTTATTTTCCATATTTATTTCCTTTCAACTGCTATATTCTTCAATTAGAATAAATTTTATTTGTAATTATTTATGCTTCAAAAATATGTATTATTGCCATTTTGTCCTTGATACTAAAAGTTAATCATCAAAATAAAAAAAAAATACAAAAAGTACATACAATAGTTTCAATTACTATCATTAATTTATATTACAAAGCAATTTTTTAAAAATGTTATTTTCGTGAGTTAGATGATTAGCTAATCATCTAACCTTAATTCAACATTTCCTTTAATTCAACCGAAAGCTCTGATCCCTTGGGGTGTTGAATTAAAGAGGTTCGCCTGTAAAAGGAAAAAAGCAAAGGTGTTCTATAAAAAAAAAAGCTATTACTAGAAAAAGCCATTATCAAAGCTTTTCAAAGTGTAACACCATTGAGAAAATTTCAGAGCATGATAAAAAAAAATGTTATTTTTTTTTATTATAATAGATAAAAATAGAAGGCTATTAAAAATTGCTACAAAGAGGAATCAACCTCAACTTTTGCCGCGATTGTGTTAGCATGCTCTTTTAGAAGCATTCTATATTGTTAAGAAGAGTTTGAAAGTACATTTTATTTTATCCATTATTGTAAATTTGCCTAACCTAATTTGCATTTATGCTTTTGATTTTCTTTGTTCGCCTGTTTTACATGTTTCTTATTTTTTCGCACCATTATAAATTCCATCTTAACAATCATTAGATTAGATTTTTCCTCGACTTGTCCAGTGGACGGTTGTAAAATAAACAAAATAAACATTTTTTCCCGCTGTCTCCATGTTTCCTCGCGGCACCCCAGAACACCATCGCAACACTGGTGGAGATGCTGATCCTACCATCAAAAATGAAGCTACCTTAAGAAGCCGTCGTCTACGAGGACAACCTCCAATGAGATCCTTCAGTGCCTCTCCAACAAGACGCGCCATTGTGAATCAAGATGACGCTACACCTTGCAACAACATTTTCTTCTGCCAACCACCTCCTCCAAGTCTGGAAGTATTTGGCGGATACTCAGACGAAGATCCTTCAGAATGGCTGGAAGAAATCGAGTTGTTAGCAAGACAACAACGATGGCCAGACGATGTCATGCTGGCATATGCCCGGAGCTACATGGACGGACCTGCGAAGAAATGGGCAAAACTCAACAGCCCTCACATTTTTTCGGCCTGGAGTGTATTCAAAAAGGCACTCCTGAGAGACTTCAGGAGGGCAGATACTGCCAAATTTAAATTAATAATGGACCTGCAAAACAGAATCCAGCAGCCCAATGAGTCAACTCTGCGTTACGCCGAGGATGTCCTCAACCTCTGTAACAAGGTCAACCCCAAAATGACAACGGACGATAAATTATACTACATGAAGACTGGTCTAAACAAATACCTGTCACTCATTATGATGATAACACCTTGCAGCACGGTCAAAGACTTTTTGGAACTAGCGAGGCGAATAGATCAACATCTAGTGGGTTTTGACCAACGAAGAAGCTTCAGGCAAAATAACCGCCCGACCAGACCATTCCCTCCTAGGAGAAACTACAACAACCAAACAGACCATAATCGTGGTTTCGACATACCTCGATTCCAAAAAGGATCGTTCGCAAATGATAGAAGACCAATCGCAAGTGACAGTAGACCAACCTTCGCCCCAGGTAGATTCGAGAGGGCTAGACCTAATGACACAGGGATGGAACCGGTTGGAAACAATTATAGGAGCTCAGCACCAACCCCAACCAACAGAACCCCCGAGCAGTATCCCAGGAGGCAGACGTACACGACGCCCCCAAGTAACAGGCGTTATCAAAGGCCATTATACCAGGATCGAAGAATATGCTGGAACTGCTCCGAACAGGGACACATATCGAGGTATTGCCCTCGTAACACTGAACGACCGACTTACAATATCAGACCAATACAACGGCAGTTTTCAAGGTCCATGGACGAAACCAACTCTGTAAATGAGGACTATTTAAAAAATTGTAGAGGAATCGATGATTCGAGGCAACAGGAACCGGACTTTGATGTGAATAGCGAAGACGATTTTCCTACTTTGGGAGAAGCGTCAAAAAACTAACCCGACTGAATGGATCTCGGGCTTCTGGTGGTCGAATAAACTTGGTGATGAATCTTCAAAGAAATAAAACGACTCAGATAGAAATCAATGATTATACGGTTGAGGCATTAATCGACACCGGAGCGGTGGTTAGCTGTATTGACGAGGAACTCTCATATAAACTAAAATTAAAAGTTGTCAAAGATAATAATCTGAATTTGAAAGCTGCAGGTGATCAGAAACTTAATGCAAAAGGAAGGTCAATGGTATCATTCAATATGGATCAGGAAAAATATACAATTCAGATGATAGTGTTAGAAAAATGTAACCCCAAAATAATTCTGGGAGACGATTTCTTAAGCCATTACAAAGCCTTAATAAACTGCCGAAACAATACTTTATGGATTGAATCCCCAAATAATATGGACCAAGATGATACAAGTTTTAAATATGCTAGGGCGGTTGAAGATAGAATAATTCCTGAATTTAGCCTATGTCTGGTTAAGGGCTATTGCGAACCAACTACTGATGACAAGGAAATATTAATAGAGAATCTCTCATCGCTAACATCGAAATATGGCCTGATAACAACAAGATCTTTGCTGAAAAATACAAGGTTCCCTGATATTTGGCTTTTGAACCCTTCTTCAAAACCTATAAAAATTCATCGGCACATGAAAATAGGGATAATATCGGAAGTAGACAGGATGTACAAGACAGACCATCGAGCAGTTTCCTCCATTGATCTTAATTTTGACATAAATCCCGATTTATCTTCCGAGGAACGTAATCAGGTTTTGATGCTACTCTACGAATACAAAGAAATGTTCGCCGCACCAGACGATTACAAAGGGAGAACTCACCTTGTCAGACATAAAATCAAAACAAACAGCGATATTCCCATAAGAAAGAACCCCTACAGAGTGTCTTTGAGAGAACGCGAAATAATTAATAATCAAATAGATAAGATGTTGAAAAAAGGTATAATTTCTCATTCATCGAGTCCATGGGCATCTCCTGTAATTCTCGTTAAGAAGAAAGACGGAACATTTAGATTCTGTGTGGACTACAGAAATTTAAACTCTATCACTGTTAAAGATCAATACCCGCTTCCTCGTATAGACGACTGCTTCGACTCTCTCCATGGATCTAGATACTTCACATCACTGGACCTGTGTTCAGGATACTGGCAGGTGGAAGTTGAAGAACAAGATCGGGAGAAAACTGCTTTTGTGACACCTGACGGACTTTACCACTTCAACGTCTTACCTTTTGGTTTATGCAACGGCCCAGCAACTTTTGAAAGACTAATGGATAATATATTGAGGACCCATAAATGGAAAATCTGCTTGTGCTACCTTGACGATGTGATAGTTTTCTCTGAAGATCTATCATCGCATTTGACAAGATTGAAGACCATTTTGGGATGCTTAAGAAAAGCAGGATTGACACTCAATCTTTCAAAATGCAGATTCGCTTATGAAGAGCTCCTTTTATTGGGGCACGTTGTGTCAAAAGAAGGAATTACACCCGATCCAGAAAAAATTGCGAGCATAAAGGATTTCCCAGCCCTCAAAACAATTAAGAATGTCAGAGCTTTTCTCGGACTATGTTCTTATTATAGAAGGTTCATTAAAGAATTCTCAAAAATAGCATATCCATTACAAATTCTAACTCGTAAAAACCAGCCGTTTGTATGGGGAAAAGAACAAGAATCATCTTTTCTAACTTTAAAAGAAAAGCTGAGTTCACCGGAGGTCCTAACTCATTATGATCCAAATAAACCCATAGGCCTCCACACCGACGCAAGCGATCAAGGACTTGGGGCAGTGCTCATTCATGTTGAAGACAATGGTAGAGAGCGTCCAATTTCATATGCCAGCAGAACATTGCAGAAGGCTGAGACCAACTATTCAACTACGGAAAAGGAATGCTTGGCTATTATATGGGCAATTGGGAAATTCAGGCCTTATCTTTACGGCCGTAAATTCATCGTTTATACCGATCACCATAGTCTCTGCTGGATGGCCAAAGCAAAAAAATTATCTGGACGTTTGGCGCGTTGGTCGTTGGAATTGCAAGCCTACGATTTTACTATAAATTATAAATCTGGAAAAACACATTTAGATGCTGATGGATTATCGCGGTGCCCAATTCCAGATAAAATTAAAATTTTACAAATTAATTATAACACCGAAGACTACGACGCTTACATTAAGAAAATTAACAACATGATCGACCAACACCCAAACAGCTACGGAGAAAACTTCACCAAACATAACGGAAAAATTTATAAAAATAATCCTACCCCAACAGGCAACCCGTGGTTACTGGTCATCCCAAAGACCAAACAACTAGAACTCTTGGAACAGATGCATGATCATCCTACATCGGGCCACATGGGTATAAAAAGAACATATAGCCGAATAAAAGATAAATATTTTTGGCCTTCAATGTTCAAAACAGTGGAGAAATATGTTTCCAGTTGCCCTGAATGCCAGTTTCGTAAGACCCCATCCCAACAACCATCGGGACAATTGCAACCGATACCACCAGCGTCTAGACCGTTCGAACGAATAGGAATAGACCTTTTGGGTAGATTTCCCAAGTCCATCAACGGAAATAGGTGGATCGTTGTTTGCACAGACTATTACTCAAGGCATGTTGAAACAGCGGCGCTACCTCGAGGAACTGCCACAGAAATTGCCGATTTTTTCTTGAAAAGAATAGTACTAAGACATGGAGCACCGAAAATTTTAATTTCTGACCGCGGGAGTTCTTTCTTGAGCAAACTACTCACACAAGTTTTGAAAATTTGCAATACGATACATAAGAAAACGACAAGTTACCATCCACAGACAAATGGCCAAACGGAAAGAATGAACCGTACGCTGACAGATATGATATCAATGTACATTGACGAGAAGCACCAAAATTGGGACGAGATTCTCCCGTTTGTGACTTTCGCCTACAATTCCTCGGTACAAGAGACGACCGGCTATTCCCCATATTTTCTAATTCACGGAAGAGAACCGTTGACATTTCTGGACTCTACATTTGACTGGCCGGAAGTACCGCCTAAACCCGGAGACTTTGATGACTACATATCAAATCTCCTAACCATAGTTGAAGAATCAAAAAAGATTTCAATGGCTAGAACAAAGGCACGGCAAGATAAATCCAAACAAGTATACGACAACCATCGCAGAGAAGTTAACTTTTCACCAGACGACCTAGTACTGATTTGGACACCGATAAGAAAAGTTGGAAGAGCGGACAAACTACAAAAAAATTACATCGGACCATACAAGGTAATTAGGAAGACATCACCAGTAAATTATGAAGTAAAAGAAGTCACGGGAAGAGGCAAGAAAATTGTACATGTGTCAAGAATGAAACTGTACCGGACCCCAGACTTGAGGACAAGTCTTTTTCAAGGGGGAGAGTAATGTTAAGAAGAGTTTGAAAGTACATTTTATTTTATCCATTATTGTAAATTTGCCTAACCTAATTTGCATTTATGCTTTTGATTTTCTTTGTTCGCCTGTTTTACATGTTTCTTATTTTTTCGCACCATTATAAATTCCATCTTAACAATCATTAGATTAGATTTTTCCTCGACTTGTCCAGTGGACGGTTGTAAAATAAACAAAATAAACATTTTTTCCCGCTGTCTCCATGTTTCCTCGCGGCACCCCAGAACACCATCGCAACAATATCTAGCTAGTTTAACCTAGGCTAAAAAAAATATTCAAATAAATAGGCCCATGATGCAACAAGAAGTATTTTTATACCATGAACCATGTTATTTGATTTTAAAAATCTGTCGAATTATCGTTTGGCAAAATTAAAGTTTGTTATTTGATAGGCTGGAGGTGGGGACAAGAAAACATGGTTGAATTATTGCAAGTGTCAAATTAACAAGGTATACACAAAGAAATGAGTAAGATGACAACAAAAGGTGACAATCCAAGATGGACTTCCAGATGGTCAGCTCCAGTAATGTTATTTGAAGCACACACCACTACATCATAGAGATAGGCAGGATAAGAGGAGATAAGAGGTGGTTGATAGGTTTGCTCCCTCCTGCCTGGGAAGAGGTTATTCACAGACAAGCTGCTACCAGCCTCAGTGCTTCTGCTTCAGCCATATGGAAAAATACAGAGTTCTGAAGGGGGAATATAAACTCTACTATATATGACATCATTTTTCTGATTATTGTAAGGTTGTTGAAATTAGAGTCAAATTGCATATATTCACGATGCAATCTTTTGGAATGAATAGAAACTAAATATTATTTTTTTTTTTTTAAATCCTAAAAAAGTCTTGATAGAGAAATAAAGATAAGTCAGTTATGTGGGTGTCCACTGATGTGCAGGTTATATTTCAATTAACCACACAAGGTCATCAGCATTCTTTAAAATCAAAGCTGACTTGGACTGAACTGACAGCCAACCTGCATTAAGAGACCAGGAGTATCTAACTTTCTGGGAGGTCTCTAAGGGGAGGTTCTGCTTTCTCCCTTAGTAATGAGTACATCCCAACGAGCAACACATGAGTAACAAGTGTCTTACATAGATTAGAATTCAACTTCCAACTTCCAAGGGTAAATAATTACCCTCTATTACCACTTGCATAACACTTTAATTGGTAATTTGTTTTTATATTACAAAGTAATTTGGTTAAATTGTTGCTAAAACACAAGAGTAAAAAGTAGGAAAACTTTTATGTGCAACCATAATTAGGTTATTTAGAAGTGGGTACTAATGAAAGGCTAACGACAAATGTATGAAATAATACAATCTGCTATCACATGTGCTAGAAGAGTATCTTCAATCTCAACAGTATACTTCTCCACAGGAGCAGTTTATTTCTAGGCTAGTGTGTGGGGTGCAGTCCTGCCATAATAGTTGCAAATACCTTTCAAAGAAGTGTGGTGCCTTTAAAGACATCAAATAAGGTGTTTTTATAATGTTTCAATTTAAAATAAACATATTTATGTAAGAATTGGTGTGAAAATGAAATAACAATAAAAAAACATGAGGCAACAGTTCAACTATTATTTTTCCATATAAGTAATTTTGTTTTTTAGCTTTATCTTATACTTTAAAATTACTGAAAATGTATTAACCAATATTTACTCCAACCTGATGCTAAGTACAATTTGGAGTTAGCTTCATGCTAATTTTGAAGCTATGAACAAGTTAACTTGTAATTCCTCAGGGTGTGATGGGCTCTAGTTTATTTATAAAAAGCCTTTGGGGAAATTCTATTTATCAAGTTCTCTTGCACAACAGCTTACAAAACTAAATAGAAATAAACACAGACAGACCAATCCTCCTCCACATGATTGCCAGTTATTTTTCGCTAGAGAATTGGAAAAATAGTATTTGCTTTTATTTTCAGTATTTTCTAGGATTTTTAAAAAATTGCTATCATCTCAAATTTTGTATTTTCCAAGTAGCACTTTTGTGAGGAGTCCCACCTGATGAATGCCCACCTCCCTGAGATAACAACCCCAACTCCACCAACTCAACTCTACCTCCAATGAGAAACCAGGAAATATTTGACGGGAGGCAGGCATATGGTGTGCCTTTATAGTGAGGAGGTCTATTGAGGGATGCCACTGTCAGTTGTTTCTATTCCTGAATGAAATGTCATTAGCTAATCATAGCCTTTTGTTACCTCACCAAATTTTTCATTTTTAATTTGGGCAGCCCAGTAGGACCTTGATTAGATTACAGATGATAGGCCCAAATGGAAAGTTTTTCCATGCTATTTAGACTTCTTTCTCTAATCTGATGGAGAGGCCATTCTATTCTGATATGAGGCACAGTTTGGATTATACCTCAAACACCAAATATGTTTCAATACCTGCATTGTTATCATGAGTGTGTGGAAGCATTTTTATTTCTGAATTGATACATCCAGAACATGGTTCTGAAGAATTCATGTAAAATTACTTATTTGGATTGGATCTTGTTACCTTGTTAGTTCCTATTTGGTTTGGCTGTGGACTATTTTATTTCATCACTTAAGCACCCTCCATTACTGAAAACTGATGAAATTTTATTGAATTAAAAAAAAGCAGCTATAAAATGTTCAAACCACAAATTTTGCTGACAGTTTACTTGGTAATTATCCATGTGAGTAAGTTGAGAGAATTCACCATATCCAGACAATATCCTTCTAGAAAGTAATCCCTAATTCTTGTCTTCTTGTCTGTCCACTTGATTACGAAGAGGATATATAATTTGCCACATCTCTATCACCAATATCCCTCTAATGGAAGAAAACATGTGACATGGGACTCTGTGTCCTCCCCTGGAACTCTCTCCTCATTTACATACTCTATTTTAATATATAAAACATGGAACAGTCTAACTTGTTTAATTCAACACCCTAAGTGATTACAATTTTTAGGTGAATTAGGGTCTGAAGGGTCTTTGTCTGTTATTAGGTGAATAGGCTGATTGGGGTTTAAGTAAAAGCTGATTTATAGTCGGTTGAATTAAAGAAGTCACACGGTATATGCTCTTGCTCTATATCACCTGGACTTCTCTTGTATATTTCTTATATACTTCTCTTGGCTACTTGTTCTATTTTTTATTTTATGCATATGAAGCTAAATTTATTATATAAGCAATTTAGAGCATGGTTAGTATGGTGCAGCAGATAATACATCTTACTGAGGATTAGAAGATTTCAGGTTAAAATCCTGGCAGGTTATTTTTTGTTATGATGAAATCTTGTGCAACATTTTCATACATAATGAAAGCCCCAAAAGTATGTTATCATGCTAGAAATTTATATACAATACCAAGTAAGTATTCATCCTAGTATAGTCCTGAACAGATTATTTCAAGGCCCTGTGAGGTTAGTACTTTATCATATCTCCCAGCTGGTTATCTCTATTAGATAAAATATTCTGGTCACAGATTGTTACCCACACTTTACATCATGGTTTTCCACAATAACGTTCATTAGACCAACACCTTCTAAAATCTAACTCCAGTGAGGTTAGCAGCAAACACCACAGGCTACTTACACCTAAAAAAAAAAAAGAATCTGGTGCTTCATATATTTAGTAATGGTACAGTAGAACCTCCAGGATAAGACACTCTCGCTAGTCACCTCTCTACAAAGGACATTTTTCATTTCCAGCATTACCATATTTTTACTAATTAGCTGCTCTTCAGTAAGAGAACACCTCTCCCTAAAGGACTCATTAGCTCTGCCATTAAGGGCTCTTTACTGTCTGTATATATTTCTAAAATTATATTGGGGGAGAATAAGTTGTGAGGTTTTGATAAAGATGGCGCTACTAGTTTATTATTCCACTGTTTCATCTGGCAATACCATTATTTTGAAGCGTCATCATAAGGCTTCCTTTTTCAGTAACCGTCGTCATTTCTCTGAAGTGTAAACAACCTAGTTTCTGTTTGCTCTTAAAATATTAACTTTTGTATCAAATAATGTGTTTTGGCGGGGATTTTTACTTCATTACTCCAATATGAAGAAAAAATCTGCTGAAAGTCATCATATTTTAGTGGAATTTCACATGTGAATATTTCAAACGTGGTTTGCTTGGTTTAAGAGTAGTCATTTTGATTTGGAAGACAAAGAAAGACCCGGAGTGCCGCAAAAGTTTGAGGGTGAAGAATTAGAGGCAAGGCTCAATGAAGATCTAACACAAACACAGAAGGAACTCTCAAAAACACTTGGGAGTCACTCAACCAGCCATTTTTCATCACTAAAAAGAAATGGGAATGATCCCAAAGGTCGGGAATTGGGTGCCATATAAATAGAAGCCAAGAGACATCGAACATCGTTTTTTTTCACGTGTGAACAACTGCTCCGTCGAAAAAGAATGGGGTTTTTGCATCAAATTGTAACTGGTGATGAAAAGTGAGTCTATTACAATTATTCAAAACGTCGGGCAACGTAGGGATACCATGGCCGTGCCTCATCATCGATGGCCAAGCCGAATATTCATGGCAGGAAGATTATGGTGTGTATTTGGTGGGACCAGTTAGGAATGGTATATTAGGAGCTGCTACAACCGAACAAAAGTATCACAGGGGAGGTCTAACAAAGACAATTGATGCGTTTGAGCTGAGCATTACGAGAAAAATGGCTGCAATACGCAAATAGACATGACAAAGTTATTTTACAACATGATAATGCTCTGCCGCATGTTGCAGCACCCATTAAATGTACTTAGAAATGCTCAAATGAGAAGTCCTTTCACATCCGCCATATAGCTCAGACATTGCTCCTTCCGATTATTATCTCTTCTGATCAATGCAACATGGCTTGGCTGTGACCAGCACTTCTTCAATTACGGTGAAGTCAAAAAATGGATCTATAAATGGATAGCAGCCAAAGAGCCGGCCTTTTTCTGTGATGGGATCCATCAATTACTAGAAAGTTGGAAAAAAAGTGGTGGCTAGCGACCCACAATAATTTAAACATTGAATGTCTAATTTTTCACAATAAAAAGCTTCAATTTTCAAGAAAAAAATGCACAAACTTATTTATACTCCTAATAGATTTTTTATTTAAAAATATATCATAATAATAAAAAATAAATGGCTTTTTTCTATGGTAGCAAACAGAAGCAATAACATCCTGTGGAATCCATTGGCAAACAACACACCTGTGTACATACTTGATACTTGATAAAACACCAAACAAAAGCCATTTTAGATAGGGGGAAACCTCAAAGCAACCCTCCTGATGAATAACAACCAGATTCTTGTGAGGGAAACTTGACTCAACGCCACAGTCAAATCTCCCTATAACAACATCACTAGTTTCTATATTTTGTTATAACGATAAACACACAGTAATAAGGCCAAATTCAAATAAATAAATAGTGAGTGACTTTTCAGTAACAGTGTTTGTTACCATCATCAGACAAAAGTACTGAATTTGGTACTAGAAGTGTACTAAGCACTGAAGATGGTAACAATGCTGTTACTGAAACATCACACACTATTTATTCATTTAAATTTGGTCTTATTACCTTGTGTTTATAATATATAATCCAAATTGTGCATATCATTGTTATATAACCACTAGCTGAATGACCCGGGCAACGCCCGGGGTTTACCCGATTAAATGCTTTTATTCAAATACTATTCATTACAATTATAAATTGGCGCTGTGGATGTCATTCTTGTATAATATATAAATGAGTTTTAAAAATTGTAAAAAAAAAAAATGCATCGGCCGGGAATCGAACCCGGGTCGCCCGCGTGGCAGGCGAGCATTCTATCATTGAACCACCGATGATTATGAGAAATGGCCATATTTGGGTATTTATTCCATTCACAAAAGCAAACGGTGACAGAATTGATTAAGAAAGGGCAATGCCCGGGTTTTAGCCGATTAAATGCTTTTATTCAAATACTATTCGTTACAATTATAAATTGGTGCCGTGGATGTCATTCTTGTGAAACGTCCCGCTCCAAACTTTGTGTCTGAGAAGCGATATTTTTATAAAGAGATGTACTGGCTTTGTGTCTTCTGCTCGAATGAATGTTTTTCTGTTAGAATTTTGTTCCTGCATACTAAAAATGAACTGGCTTCACCCGTGGTCTCTGCTTTTTTGGAATTTTTCCCGATATAATTTTGTATCTGATAATCAAATATGATACAGCAATATTGTCATCATCATTTTCTGAATAAAAAACAACTACTTTTTTTCCCAGAACCTGTCAATTTATTTTTCTTGACTAAAAATCCGAAAAATATCTTTTCCAGATTTTTCTCTATGTCCTGTTAAAACACGTTTTACATGTCCATTAGGTCAGCTGATATTACCTCCCATCTTCACCGCTAGAGGCGCTGCTTGCGAGCGAAAGGGCAAATTTGCCACGCAATTTGCAAATAACTTGTATACATACTTGTATACTTGTGTACATAGACCATAAATCTGTAGATAGACAGGAAAAGCACATATATTTTAATAATATAAATGAGTTTTAAAAATTGTAAAAAAAAATGCATCAGCCGGGAATCGAAACGGGGTGCCCGCGTGGCAGGCGAGCATTCTACCACTGAACCAAAAGGAAACGGTGACAGAATTAAGAAAGAATTGTGCATGATGCTGATAACTGTATATATTAATGTTATGTTATGCCCTTAGTTGAAAAAATTGGGATCATAGAACTAGGGTGCTATAAAAGAGAAGCTATGATATTCCTCTGTATTTAATATTTAGAACCATAAATACTATGTACCTAAATCTTTCCTTTTAATTATGTATCAGAACGATGCTTTATATTCTCTCATCACACTAGTAAAGAACTTTTCTAGTGATGATGAAGAATGAGCCACAACACTAGTCTTAGTAAATTCAGACAAAAACCAATCTGTATACCATGGTTTCAGGCTATGGCCTTCATCAGTATAGGGGTGGTTTTGTTTTCATAACATCCTACGAGAGGAGTTATATTGGTCAAATTTACCAAACAGGTGTTCAAGCTGGTGAAGTGGCAGGGGCCGATTTTCAGGCTAGAATGCAATACACTATACTCGAGCCATTTGGAATACAATGAGACCCTGACACAAACCTCCCGTGAGCAACCACCTTCTTGGTGAAATCAAAAATTGACCTGACATGACCTAGGCCCCAATAAGAAGCCACCTCTAGGAGAGACCAATAGTATTGTTGTTATTTTAGTTTGTCTCTCATAGATGATTCTATGCACAATTACAGAAAAATAAAAAGGCAAGGAGCTTATGCTTCCTAACAAACAGTTGTTCACCAGCACAAGTGGCGTTGAAAAATGGGAGAACAATCCACTTGTCTGTTATTATTACAAAAGGCTAACAATTTACTAGCTTAGATGACACCAGCTTTACAACCTGCATGTTTGTAGATTGCCTAGCAGAGGTGTTCACTTCGGCGGGGAAAACAACTAAGAACTAGAAACAATCATTAAGAACCTTGGGGGTTAGTGGAAGAGTGGTCTGAAACATTGGCTAACGACCACTACGGCCCAGGATCAAATCTCGCATTGGGTACTTTTTTCTAATTAAAAAAAAAAAAAAAATGCTCCAATGGCCCTTGTTTCTTACAAAAGTCCAACCCCACCAGCAACTGCAAGTAACCAAACGGGGCTCTGGTTAATTTGTAAGTGCAAAAGTCGAACTGCTTTTCACGTGTGTAGACATGTGGTGCACTTACAGTAAAAGCAGTTGTCATGATTATCATGGCCTGTACCACAAGTACTAGGGTTAATTAAAAAAAAAAAAAAAAAAAAGAACCGTGAATTAAGGAAATGTATTTTAAAAAAGCCAACAAAACTGTTTGAACACTTATTATTTCTAGGCAATAATTTTTAGACCTATGGTATTTCCAAAGAGGACACAAATTCATTTATTTAAATAAGCAGCAGATGTTAGGAAACCAAATAGTTACCACCAACCAATACTTTGGAAGGGAAAATGCCCAAGAACTAGAAGGAAAATCTTGTTAAAAGGAAGCTGGAATAAAATAGGAAAATGTTGAACAAAAATATCAATGCTTCTTACAACACTGAGGAAGCAGAAGTAATCAGTTTTATCACCAAGTGGCAGAACATCAGTTGTACACTTGGTACAGTCCATGATAATCATATGGTAGGAAAATAGATTGATTATACTCTAAGTGCAAAAATGTCCGAGTCCAGTTGGTTACTTGCATTCCTGGTAGGGCTGGACTTTTGCAAAGATTGAAATAATTTTTTCTTAAAAAAATATAAAAAAAGTTCCCAAAGCAGGATTTGATCTTAGGTTGTGGAACTCAAGGAAAGAATCAACAACTTCCAATTTCCCATCTTCCTTATTTTTCTCCCAAAACAACAAACAACTACTTACAGCAAGCACAGCTGTGTAAACATTTTCTTTACACAGTTTTAAAAAATACTAGTATAGCTAAAAATGTTATTTGAAAAAAATATTTATATTTTAAAGAAATCTTCTATGGCTATTTGTTTTGAGCCTAGAACCCTATTTAGTGAGTATTCTAGCTGATCAATTCACAATTTTCAAAAGGTGTGTGTGTCTTTCCTCTTTGTTTATACCTGTGAATAGCGGCCACTCAAGTTAGGCCTAAATCGCCCATGAGGAAACAAATTTCATCCCTGACGTATTTGCGATGCATTGTAACACTTTTAAGCATGGTGCACATATGCTAACTTTAGCCGCTATACCCCGCATGCCGAAGTATTGTATTTTAACAATAAATTTGTTTCTATAAATGAAAATTATTTTACGTCAAAATTTTTAAAAATCGGCCGAATTATCATTTGGTTGAATTAACTTTGGCTATTCGATAGGCTGGAGGTCGGGCCATGAAGACATGGTCGAATTATCACAAGTGTTCAATTAAGGAAGTTATACTGTACTTGGCTAGACATATTTGGAGCCTAGTTTAAATACATATCTATATAAATCATTATTATCCATTTCTAAAGTTATATGATGATATGAGTGTTGTATAGAAAATAATTTTACTTTTACTACAAGGTAGTTGGAAGATATATTCTAAAGCTAACAATAAAACATCTAATAAAATTTGTAAACTTTATTTTTAGAAATACAGTAAAACCCCTCTATAGTGAACCCCAATGGGACAGAGCTTTTGGTTCACTATAGCCACGGTTCACTATAGCCACGGTTTGGCTCTTTTTTTTTTTTACTTTCCAAAATTTTTAGACCGTATAATTAAAGGACAGCCATACACACAGCAAGAGGCTTCCTCTTAATAGTGGTCACTTTGTTTTAATTCCCATAATTGACCAATTTCCTTACATGGCTCTATGGGCGAGAGATCAGGCGACCTTGCTGGCCACGGAAGAGTTCGGCAAGATTGAAGACAATCCATAGCAACACGTGCCGTGTGTGGCCAGGCATTATCTTGTTGAAAAGTAAGCCCGGGGTGATGTGAGAGGAACGGCAACAAAACAGGCCGTAGAATGTCATCTACATACCGTTGTGCTGTCAGGGTGCCAGGAATGACTACCAATAGGGTTCTGCTATCAAATGAAATGGCACCCCAGACCATAACGCCCTGTTGTGGACCTGTGTGGTGTTCGACAGTAAGGCCAGGATCCACACGCTGCCCAGGACGTCTCCAGACACGTTTGCGACGGTCGTCAGGACACAGTAAGAAACAGGACTCGTCACTAAAGACTATACGTCCCCAGTCAGCTCAGTTCCAAGTTGATCGCTCCCGACACCACTGTAGTCGGACTTGTTGGTGCATATGGGTGTGAGGGGTAGGCATCGTAACGGTCGGCGAGCTCTTAGATTCCGCTCTCTCTGTCGCCTGTTGATGGTCATTTTGGACACTTGTGTGCCGGTCACACATTGGATGGTAGATAATGTGGATTCCGGTGCTGCGACAGCCATTCTGACAATTGCTCTGTCCTCCCATTCTGTTGTTGCCCTTGGTCGACCGCTGCCGTCCTGACGTTACATTCTTCCATTGTTGACCCACTTTTGCCAACATCGCCTAATAGCCGCATCACTTCGACACAGATGTCGCGCGATTAGTCGATTAGACCAACCAGCCTCTTTCAATCCAATGGCACGACCAGTTTCAAACTGACATATGTTCGTAATGAGCATGAATCTTTCGGCGAAGCATTGATACAGTAGAAATAGGCGTACTGCTAAAATATTAAACGGAAATTCTGAAAATCAGCTCGTGCCGTTATTGCCAGAAGATGACGATTTCATCCAAACTCTAGGGGCAAGAGCCGAAGAAGCACGAAAACTGGCACGTATCCACTCCATGAGATCTCTAGAAAGCAATAAACATCGCTATGACTATAATTTTATAATTTACCATCCTGGAGATCTCGTATGGATCTTTATCCCTGTGCGTAATGTGGGATATTCGGAAAAACTAATGAGACGTTACTTCGGCCCATATAAAGTAACCCGAAAAATATCCGTGTGACCTATGAAGTTGAAACATTCGGAAACCAGCAAGGTCGTCGTAAAACAAAAGATTTAGTTCACATTTGTAGGATGAAGCCTTATTTAAACCCAGAGGACCAGGAGGACCACCTAGAAGAGGACCCAGAAGATACCTCGCCAAACTTCCAGGGAGAAGACATCCCCACTGAACGAACACTACAACCACAGACCCGCGAAGAGATCTCAGGCCCTACACCCGTTCTCAAGCCTTGAGACTGAGGATGTAAGTCTCCTTCTGAGCATCGGGTCGATGCTCTTTATAGGAGGAAGCTATGTGGCTAAGAAATATTTTATTAATTAATTAAATTATTCAATGAAATATGTTAAACAGATTTCTATTAATTAATATTTATAAAAACATCATTTAGTTACCTAGCTTGCTTGCTCGATATTGTCTAGCTGTATATAGTTTCGTTGATTTGTTAATAATTATCGACTAGTCGCCGTGACGTCATCAATAAATACTTTCACACCTTCAGATATACAAAGACTTGATTTCTACGCTACAATATTATTAAGATTTTTTTTACAACAAAAAGATTTTAAGAACTTTTAGTCTTATACAGATTCTCTGAGTAGAAATGTAGGGTACATGCATGGGAATAACAGTAATAATAATACCAGTAATAAGCAATGATATTATATGCCCAAGTAGCTTGTTGTATGCTCCAACTGTTTTTTTTTTTTTTACCATTGTCTTAATGGCAACCACAAACTGTTGAATATATAAATACCATCAAACAGTACACTCCCAATGCAACAATAAGTATTGAATATGGATTAAATAGCCATGTCACAATGAATTATTATTTACATAATGGCCTTTATTTATTGGTACCCTCAGTTAAATGACAAGGCGACATTATTCTCTTTGTTTCAGCCTTGGTGCTATTTGTGGTAGTTTATTCCTATCAAGTATTGGACTCGCACACACTCTTCAAATTAGAAGCTTTCACAAACTTATACCTGTCACAGAGTAGCATCCAAATTAGGTGAGTGATCTATGTATGTACACACAACCATTGTTACTGAAACATCGCTACAGTCAAATCCTTTTAACTCAACACCCCATGGGAAAAGAATTCCTTACTGTTGAATTCAAGTAAGGTAACTTAATAAGGCACAATTTGGTTTATAGATTAGAAATACAAGGTAAAAAGACCAAATCAAAATAAATAAATTAGTGCGTGACTTAACTGGTCTTATTACCTTGTATTTCTAGCATGGTAACTTGTGGTAGGGATTTGAAAACAAAATGAAGTATAGTAAGTGTTGAATAGTTGGTTGAAAAATGAAGAGGTCCTACTCTACTTTTGGAGGAATTCCATCTAGAATCCAAATTGCACATTATCACCTAAAACAAGTTCTGTGGTGTGAATTCCTCTCTCAACAGGCCACTTGGATGGCTGACCTGGAAGTACCCAACTCCTGAACCAGCTCATTTGATGAGCAATCACCTTTCTGAACCTTCACTTGTGGAAAAATCACTTGTTTCTCTTATATTATCCATGTTAGAAGAGAATTGCGTAGAACATAATGAAATGGCAACCAACCATGCCCGACCTCTGTTTGAGATAGCACTACAAGATAATAAACCTCTGACCATCTCCAGGAGTAGCATCTTTTTTTTTTTTTTTATGATCTGTCATGAGAGTAGCTAATGCTTCTTTATTTTACACATTAAACATACTTATACTGTCCTGAATGTGACCATAAAATAATGGGAGGGCCTGGCTCATGAGTAATGAACCCTCCAAGTGGTTCTGTCAATTTAACCCACCAGACAATTTTTTAGAGGTGTAATACTGTATTGAACAATTCTGCTTATATATGAAACAATGGATGTAATCTTGGTCTTTTAAAAACTATGGCCACATAAGCTTGTCTCATATTTAAGCAGAATT
The DNA here is from genome assembly GCA_030710605.1 of Cordylochernes scorpioides. Lineage (NCBI taxonomy): Eukaryota > Metazoa > Arthropoda > Arachnida > Pseudoscorpiones > Chernetidae > Cordylochernes > Cordylochernes scorpioides. Next base: position 27,012,495 of record CP092885.1, read on the forward strand.
TTTCAAAACGGTATTAGAGCTGTAAATGATAAGGCACAATTTGGATTATAGATTACAAACACAAGGTAATAAGACCAAATTCCAAAAGAGCTGTAAAAATCATGGATTAAGTTGGTGAAACCCAATGGGAGGGCTCACCACTTATGAGCCAAGCCCTCCCACATTGGAGGAAAATCACAGCAGAAGTTTATGTGGAAAGGAAACATTCATGTTTATTAGTTTTATTTCTTATATAAAGATATAAAGATGGTGTGTTATTGCCTTATAATTAATTAATGAGAGGAACTGCTGTGACACCAACTAGTGCGTGGTTCCATCTCTTCTTTACAAATGGTGGTGGCAAGCTAGTACATCCATGTGTATGACAGGGAAAATTTGATTTGATAACAATAAATATGAATTTAAAAAATATATATACATTTCTAGCAAATATAAATAATAATTTTATCAATACTTTCCTGCTCAGAGATAATAATATGCTTTTTATAGTATTTTTAAAAACATTCAACAAATTATTTTAACTTTTTTTTTACTGACAGCATATTTTTCTCATTGTCTTTGATAAGGCACAATTTAAATTATAGATTATAGAAACACAAGGTAATAAGACCAACTCAAAATATATTAATAGTGTGTGATATTTCGGTAACAGCGTTGTTACCAAAATGTCATATACTATTAAATATTTGGAGTTGGTCTTGGTCTTATTACCTTGTGTTTCGAATTGTCTTTGTTCTTTTATGTGTCTTGACAAATGTTTCTAGGTTACTATAGGTCTCTAATCTGTGCATGTGAATCTCAGACCCATACATTTATTTAAAACATTGACATCTTGGGTCCAATATACATTGGCCACCCTCTGCTTGAATGGTTGAGAATCTATGACCTAGAAAATGTAGGATTCTCAGAAGAACAGCACCAAATGATTGAATCTATCACAAATGCTGTCTAAATTGCCAAATAAAATACCTGACCAATATCTAAACAGAAGGGCGATACTACTGGCACTTATATTTGGATCTGTTTTCAGCAAAACTGAAGGAATTTGAAGATGAACTATAACTGGCTTTTTCAAACCTTACTGCAAAAATAAAAAAATTAAATGAAAGTGTTAGGCTTATCAATATAGTTTCTCAGCGGTTTTTGGAATGCATATCCAAGCTAATGATGGACAGTCTGCTCTCGAACAGATTCAAAGAGCTAGATTTCATCCAATCAGAATTAATAATCTAAAACAAGTTTTGAGCTGGAAGATGGCTCATTGAGTTTCCAACTCTAAACTTCAAAAATGATGATATCAGTTATTTTGTAACCAATGCACAACAATTTTTCTGTATTTGAAGATTATTTCTACAAGTATTTTTTTTTTTATTATTTCTATTACCACCTTTTTCATGTCCCAACTTCTGATCTAACAAATAACCAGCATTAATTCAACCAACGATAATTTGACAATTTTTTCATGTTCTGACCTCCAGCCTATCAAATAACCAATGATTTTTCAACAGTTCATCAATTAAAATTTTGACATGTTGTTTAAATACAACTATCACTAAAAATGCATTACAGCACCATGTGGCAGCAGAGCGCATGCGTACTGTAAGTAAAGTGTTGGATCATGTGCGCAAATGCTGGCCATATGCATGTAATGTTTTTTTGTTTCTCATGGACGATTGTAGCATCATTGATTTGATAACCTAACCTAGGAAGTCACAAGTCACTAATGTAAACAATCAGTTGTTTTGGAGAGTTTTTTGAAGGAACTTACAGAGGAAGAAAGACATACATGTCTTTCGTAGATATATCAGCTAGAATTGCACAATAGGGTTCCAGCCCAAAAGCAAATACAACCATAAAGGATTTATTTTTAAAATAATGATATTTTTTAAATAAAATGCTTAAAATATTTTTTAGGAATATTTGTAATTTTTCCTTTACTCAAAAATGTATTATTGCAATTTTATCCATCATGAAACATTCTGAAAAGAATTTTTTTTAAATCCCTTTGATATCAATTCACATTATTAAATTAAAATATAATGCAACAGTATTTTCAGAAATTATTTTAATTATATATTTTGTTATCCTAGAAAAATGCTCACTAGCAGTGAATGTTGTGATGAAATCAACAGACTTTAATTCAAAAGAGAGCTCCAATCCCTTGGGGTGTTGAATTAAAGAGGTTAGACTGTATGTAAATGCAATATCAAAATGATGTATAAATAAAGGAATAAACCTTTGTAAATACCTATATTTATAGGTTAGTTATACTTAATATTTACACTTGAAATGCTCAAATTACACTTGTTTATATATAGGTTCACCCTTAAAATCTACATTTATTCAACCCATATTTTTTTACTTTTGCTCATCTAAAATTTGCTTAATAAAATACATTGCTAAATACTCAAATATAGGAAAATTAAACTCATCGTTGTAAAGACTAATATACAATTTTGACCTTTACCAATGTAAAATATGATGTAAATATATAAATATATTTCAAATGATTTTTTTTTTCTTATTTTAAAAATATATTTTGCTCAACGTATTTTATTAAAATGCTAGTTATTTTAAAAACTTTAATATCCATGCTACTTTTAGAATTACGTAAATTGAATGTCGCAATAATTATAAAAGATAAAAATATACATACTTGGTAAAATTTGTGGTCCATCTCCATGATTATGAACGCAATTTTCAGACATTTTAAGAAGAAAAAATATGCAATCAATTAAAATAAAATAAAAATAAAATATAAATTAGAAGTTAGCTATAGCAAAGAATATAAACATTTTCTTCAACTTTGAAAAGTTGAGACGTTTTTATTTACAATATTTCAAGAAGTAATCACCTCTACGTAAAGAATGTTGCCAGATTAATATATTTTATTAATATTTTCATAGCATATATAATTAAACACAAAATAATTAATGATATTTAATTATATTTTAACCGTTTTTTAATTAAAATTTGCAAATATTTTTGAACATTCAGTACATGTAGAGTTTCGTTCTAATTTAATCTATTTTTAAAATTAATAATATTAAAATATTCACATTTGTATTTTAATAGCGTTATTTTTAAAAATAAACATTTCAATATTTTGAAATAATTTTTTGATATTTAATTCGTATTGTAGGTTATGGGTGTTGACAAGTTTCTCTGACACCTAGCACTTCTGTTTAGGTGCAAAAGGTAAAAAGAACAATGTCCAGATCATAGAGGGAAAGAAAGGTAGAAAACTATACCTAGAACCTCAGAATATATATGGAAGAAGCCCCTGTAAACTTCATAAAGGGACTTACCTTAATGCTTGTTAAAATCATTTGTTTTAATTTTTTTCTTTGTGATAGTAGACCTCTCTTATCCAAATTTGTAAATTTGTTTATAACTTTACTATTTTTAAAGATAGACTAATCCATAATATTGTAATGTAGAAAATTATGAAAGACAAACCTGAGAATTCCCCCCCCCCCCCCCCCCCCCACACACACACCCACGGCAATTTGTTTAATGTAAAACCAAATTAAAACTAATAAAATAGCAGAGAGGCAATGAGAAAATTTTACAGTGTATCAAAAAATATATCGAAATAGAAAATATCTTCATATAATAATATATAATCTGCTATATAGCTATTTCCTTATCGGAGCTGTGACCGACAGCTTGAAAATCTTGTGGCTACTGACGTGTCTCTCTTAAGTATTCACTCAGAGTCTTGAAAATCTGTCCCTAGTAGCTTTGCATCCTTTTTCTTGAGGCGTGAAGAGCGGCTTTGTCGTCCTATCTCAATAGGTGAAGAGCTGATTCAATATTTGTTTTTATTTATTTGTTGTCACAGAGTTGATGATGATAATTGTGTATATATGCATATATGTCATAATTTGTAAATAGTTGTATGCAACCCCGACCCAATATGTATGCAATGTATGTTTCAAAGACTAAATAAAGAATAAGGTAACTGGAGGATAGAACGACTTAGAGAAACAAGGCCTAGAAAGAAGGCTTAAGAGTCAGCACAACCATTAGCAAAATTACAGCCGATTTTATGATCGCGGAAATAATAAAAGTTGAGTTCAACGACACAGTATTTCCTGGTCGTGTCAGGACAAGTCCCAAAGACAAAGAAATTAGCAAGGACCAATGAGGGAGCACCTTCCCAAAGGTCAACCAATAGAAAAAGGCCACGTCCCAGCTTTCCACCAATGGGAAAGGAGATAGGTCTTGGTGTTAAATCGAGAAGCAAGGATTGCCGGTTGTTCACTCGCTCCCACCGAGACAGCACCTAAAAAAGTAGCTCTTTCGCTCCCACCGAGTTCGGACCTAGTCTTCGACTCGCTACCACCGAGTTAGCACCTGGACCGCCTTGAGACCAGCTTGGAGCCAATCCCATCTCCCCAAATCTCAGATAAGTCCGATGCTTAATCATGCAATAGAATGATCGCTAGTCAACCCCGTTCATCCCATAGCTAAGTCCAATCACCGCCATGTGAATCGATAGGCCAATAGTCAAAAACCGCTCCGCCTTCTCAAGCCTTTCTTTCCTCCAACCAGTTGCCTTTTATTTTCAACCCATCAAGTGTCCTGGCTTATTTCCCTTGTGTGTAAACTTTCTCACTCAGCCATCACGACTGCGTCACCACCTCAACAATCTTCAAGAGTCAGGTTTCCCAGCATAGAATATTACGATAGCTATTGAAAGTCGACAGGATCATGGTGGAAAGTAACCAAGACACAAGCAAAACAAACGGCAATGACAAACCGAGAAAGAAGAAACTAGCGACGAGCGGAAAGAAGCTGGCAAGAAGCGAAGCGACCAGACGCCTTCTAGCGGCCATCATATGGCAGATGACAGTGGCCCTCCGACGAGTCAACGCCATGCAAGGAGAGACGGAGTTCCGGAGCGCCATCCCCCGGGGAGGACGACGGACACAACCCCCGCCAACCCCAGGCAAGTGTCAACGTGGCCGGACACCGACCACCGAGGAGTCATCCGCCGCCATGCCGTATCCGTACACCGCACCCGAAAGTAATCCACGCGACCCGGGACAGTGCAAACAGTCCCAAAACGATATTCCAGTGCCGGTTTTTCCTTCAATCCCGCGGACCGTGCAAGCAGTCCCGAGCCAGCCAACCCAAGCCAAGACGTCCCAGAGGAGACTGAGGTAGGCACCCACCCTATGACGTCAAGAAATTGACTGTGGACTTATATCTAACCCTACCTACCCCTTAACCATGTATCCAACCTCGTATCCAATGAATGCACGCACGGGCTAGGCCAAACCTGTCCGAAAGGACTTGCACTGCAACCAAATTTGTCACACAGGACAACCCTTGCCTGCATTCATTGACCCAACTACAACTCTTTATATGCCACCATTCTAATCTCACACCACGCAACTTTTCACTCAACCCAATTACCAGTACTATATGCCCTCAACTCACAAGCCACAACGGCTTCAACAATCACCATGCCCAAAAAAAAGTGTCCATACAACCGCACAGCTCACACAATCACTACACAAAATCCATACGTGACCGTACGTCGTCACGCAACAATCTCACATAAATGTACCTCATAACAAAACACAGACAACGTCCATCCAACAGGACGGTTTTCACGCTAACAACACGCGCGACACTCGCGCCAAAAGACGACAACAACCAACAAACGCATGCACAACCGTTAGTAACAACAACCTCGTCTAACCAAAACACTAAAAATTTTCACATTAAAACATGCCATATGCACTAACAATAAAAATCTCAATATATGTTCGTACAACCAGCACCCATGACTTTAATAAATTTGTTGTTCATAGTGAGAACAGGTTAGATTTTGTACAAACAAAGACTTCACGTGACACCTTTTCATTCACAATTTTTTTTCTCGATTCTTGTCGCAGGTCACACCACAAAACTTTTGCACTTTTCAGGCCACAGACGCCTTCCCCACGCCTGTGACACTTATCAACTCAAAACGTGTCCACGTCGAAGTCTCACTTTCACTTAATTCCACTCTAATATCACTGAATAGCATTTTTACTAAAGTCACAACGACCATTCAATTTAATAAATGGATACAATATCCGGATTTTCAAAATACAATCAATACCGAAATTACATCACCTGCGACAAACAAAAACGATTTACAGATAGGGAAACTAGAAAATTAACAAACCAGTGCCAAGTAGAAGATTCAATTAGCACAAAGACAATTAGACGTCGGACAGGAAGTGTAGTTCCGCGAGGCGATAAAATCAGCCGTATGCAAACAGAAGGAGCTCCCCCATTTCCGGATCAAATTACCGCGGACCCCTCTCTTGGCCAACACATAAAAATAGGTCACCAATCTTTCATTCCCTATTCCACCTACACGTAGATATCACAGACATTAGGATCTCGACAACACATAGAATTCGCTCACACATTTCTTACACAAAAAACTTCTAACATTTTTCACAATACAAACAAAGACAAAAGAAATCCTATAGGGCATAATTAAGCAATTAAAACATCTAGATCAGGGCATGTAGATACAAAAAGGGTTCAAACCAATACACCTTATTGTTTATATATTAACCATTTTCACTATTTTTTCTCAAATTAAAATTAAAATATTCAACCAATTTAGCAAATTATTCAATTTATTATCACTTTTAACCATTAATTACTATTTTATGTACCACTTAGTTATATTATCGTAGCTTCATTTATCAACGAAAACTCATTGGTTTTCGGTTAAACTTAAGACATTAAGTCATCCTTTATTTTTGAAAGACCTTTTTCATTATTTTTTTTTTAACCAAGCATTCAACTTTGATTTCGCTCAACATTTCTTTTATTTTTATTTTTGATACATCATGAAATTTCCTCGATTTCCTTCCCAAAATTCGAGCAAAAAGTAATTAGGCATTTTTTTTTACCAAAGCATTTTTTTCACTTTTTCAACCAAGCATTCAACTTTGATTTCGCTCAACATCTCTTTTATTTTATTTTGATTTCAAAACACCTTATGAAATTTCCTCGATTTCCTTCCCAAAATTCGAGCAAAAAGTAATTAGGCATTTTCTTTTACCAAAGCATTTTTTTTTTACTTTTTCAACCAAGCATTCAACTTTGATTTCGCTCAACATCTCTTTTATTTTATTTTGATTTCAAAACACCTTATGAAATTTCCTCGATTTCCTTCCCAAAATTCGAGCAAAAAGTAATTAGGCATTTTCTTTTACCAAAGCATTTTTTTTTTACTTTTTCAACCAAGCATTCAACTTTGATTTCGCTCAACATCTCTTTTATTTTATTTTGATTTCAAAACACCTTATGAAATTTCCTCGATTTCCTTCCCAAAATTCGAGCAAAAAGTAATTAGGCATTTTTCTTTTACCAAAGCATTTTTTTTTCACTTTTTCAACCAAGCATTCAACTTTGATTTCGCTCAACATCTCTTTTATTTAATTTTGATTTCTATTAACTAACAACCAACTATATTTCATTAACACTACATATTTTTTTTAATATCTTATATCCTTATCAAGATTGTATATAACCTCCCTATAATCAATTAATTTTCGCCCAAAATTATTTTCTTTGATGTAAAGAACTTATTCAGACTAAAACCCCTTCAAAAATTCTTCACATGTAGGGGGCGCATCTGTCATAATTTGTAAATAGTTGTATGCAACCCCGACCCAATATGTATGCAATGTATGTTTCAAAGACTTAATAAAGAATAAGGTAACTGGAGGATAGAACGACTTAGAGAAACAAGGCCTAGAAAGAAGGCTTAAGAGTCAGCACAACCATTAGCAAAATTACAGCCGATTTTATGATCGCGGAAATAATAAAAGTTGAGTTCAACGACACAGTATTTCCTGGTCGTGTCAGGACAAGTCCCAAAGACAAAGAAATTAGCAAGGACCAATGAGGGAGCACCTTCCCAAAGGTCAACCAATAGAAAAAGGCCGCGTCCCAGCTTTCCACCAATGGGAAAGGAGATAGGTCTTGGTGTTAAATCGAGAAGCAAGGATTGTCGGTTGTTCACTCGCTCCCACCGAGACAGCACCTAAAAAAGTAGCTCTTTCGCTCCCACCGAGTTCGGACCTAGTCTTCGACTCGCTATCACCGAGTTAGCACCTGGACCGCCTTGAGACCAGCTTGGAGCCAATCCCATCTCCCCAAATCTCAGATAAGTCCGATGCTTAATCATACAATAGAATGATCGCTAGTCAACCCCGTTCATCCCATAGCTAAGTCCAATCACCGCCATGTGAATCGATAGGCCAATAGTCAAAAACCGCTCCGCCTTCTCAAGCCTTTCTTTCCTCCAACCAGTTGCCTTTTATTTTCAACCCATCAAGTGTCCTGGCTTATTTCCCTTGTGTGTAAACCTTTCTCACTCAGCCATCACGACTGTGTCACCACCTCAACAATCTTCAATCCCAAGAGTAAGGTTTCCCAGCATAGAATATTACGATATATATATAGTGTTTGTGTTTTTAGCAGTTGATTATTTTTCTAATATGGAATTGTTTTAACTTTGTTTGTTTCTTGGCATTAAAAATATATTCTATTTTCAAGTCTTATCTGTGGAAACATTGCATTGGCGACGAGGTTTAAGAGTAAGTACCCAAGCGATGGTATAGGGTAATATGAATAATTTTGTTTAATATTAAAGAAGTAATAAGTTATTGGAAATTTACATAAGAAAAATTATTTCATGATGGCTCATTACCATTTTAGAGAATTTTAAGAAAAAAATGAAAATTTTTGTTCATTTATCGAGCGTTTGGAGCAGTTTCTAATTCTAGAAGAAGCAAGTGAAGAAAAGAAAAAAGCCTATTTGTTGACGCTAATTGGCGGAAGGCGTATAATACATTGAGAAATTTATGTAGCCCGAAGTTACCTAAAGAGTATAAATATGAAGAATTGATTGAGAAACTGGTTGAATATTTTCCCCCAAGGCGATCTATAATCGTAGAGAGATTCATGTTTTTTGGAAGAATACAAAAGGAAACGGAAAGTGTTTCAGAATATCTGGTGGAAATCAAGCGGCTAGCCTCAACGTGTGGATTTGGTGAATTTTTAAAGGAATCCTTAAGAGACAAATTGGTGTGCGGATTAGAAATGCAAAAATCCAGAGGAGGATCTTGTCTGAAGGAGATGTGCCGTTGGCAAGAGTAGTTGAAATTGCGTTGTCGATGGAGGCAGCAGAAAAAAATACCAGAATATTCCATGTCAATGAGCCTGCAGATAGCGTGGACAAAATACGCGCAGAAGTCGGGAATAGATATAATAGAGAGCAAAAGAGAAAGTGCATACATTGCGGGAGGTTGCATAAAGACTTATGCAGATTTAGAGAGGCGACCTGTTTCAGATGCGGGAAAAGAGGTCACTTGGCAACCATCTGCAGGAGCCGTGGGGAACATACAAGCGAAAGACAGGTGAGCCGGTTTCTGAACCAGAGAAAGATTAATCAAATCGAGGATCAGGAGGAGGAAGAATCCGTTCAAAGAATGGTCTTCATGAGGACGTATGATTATAGAGTCAAGTATGCTACGAATGACCCTCCCTATGTGATTAAGATGAGAGTAGAGGACACTTTGATGACTTTTGAAATCGATACGGGTAGCTGTCTGACTTTAATATCGGAGAAGGATTTCAAGAGATACCTCCCAGACGTGCAGGTAAAAGAAGCGGGAATAATTGTTAAGACCTATGACGGAACTGTGGTACCGATTCTGGGTGAAATAGATGTCAAGGTCGATTTTCGGGGAACGATCGCTAAGCTTAGAGCTGTCGTGGTGAGAGGAGAAAGGAAGGCCTTGTTGGGGAGAGAATGGATCAATGTTTTGAAAATTGGAAATTATTTTGTGAATCAGATGCCTTTGGAGGACACGTTGGCGGAATTATTGAGTGAACACCAGGTTGTGTTTGGGGAGACAACAGATCCGATAAAGGGATTCACGTTTGCAGTGAATATTCAGGATGTAAACCCCATATTTCATAAGGCCCGACCAGTTCCTTTTGCAATTAGAACGGCGGTAAACGAGGTACTAGAAAGAATGGTGGAGAAGGACTACTTGTATCAAGTACCCAGCAGCAAGTGGGCAACTCCAGTGGTGGTTGTGCCCAAGAAGAATAAAGAGTTTAGGATTTGCTGTGATTTCAAAGTGACTTTAAATAGGTTTTTGGATACTGCGGCCTATCCGCTGCCTACTCAGCAGGACCTGTTTTCCGTATTGGCTAGAGGGAAGTATTTTTCTAAACTAGATCTGAGCAATGCATACCTTCAATTAGAGGTAAACCCTAGCACCCAGCCACTCCTGACTATTAATACGCATAAGGGGCTTTTTAGGTTTAAAAGAATGCCTTTTGGATTGGCAAATGCCCCTAGTTTTTTTTCAGTCAGTTATGGATAGAATATTGGCGGGAATTAATGGGGTTATTTGTTACATTGACGATGTACTCGTATCCACGGCGTCAGTGGAGGAACATATGGCAGTATTAAAAACTATTTTTGTTCGGTTGCAGAAGCACAACATAAATTAAAAAGGGAAAAATGTGAATTTCTGCGAAGAGAAATACAGTATTTGGGATATCTCATCAAAGAAGATGGTATTCGGCCTTTAGAGGACAAGATACAAGGGCTACAGAAAGCCAAAAGCCCGACAAATGTCTCGGAATTGAGATCTTTTCTGGGATTAGTGAACTATTATGGAAAGTTTATTCCGAATTTGCCAGAGCTGTTGGAGCCACTTCACAAGCTGCTGAAAAAGAATAGTTATTGGAAGTGGACAGGGGAGTGTGAGGAGGCGATCTCGGAATGTAAAAGGAGAATTACCTCCGAGAAAGTGTTGGTGCCATATGATGCCACGTTACCTTTATCTTTGGCCACGGACGCATCTCAGATTGGAGTGGGGGCGGTGCTGTCCCATGTTATCGAGGGCCAAGAGAATCCAATCATGTTTGCCTCACGAACACTTTCCGGGGCCGAACGTAATTATTCACAAATAGAAAGAGAAGCTCTAGCAATAATATATGGTGTGACTAAGTTCCACCAGTTTATCTATGGAAGACAATTCACCCTGATTACAGATCATAAACCCCTGGTGTCTATTTTGGGGCCGAGAGCAGGGATTCCCACTTTGTCTACTTCGAGATTGCAGAGATGGGGACTGACTTTGGCGGCTTATACATATGAAATTAAATTCCGAAGAACTCAAGATCATGGAAACGCAGACCTTCTCTCACGGTTGCCAGTAGAGAGTGACGAAACACCGGTTTTGAATCAAACGTTCATATTATCATACGTGGAAGATTTGCCGGTTACAGCAGCAGAAATAGGTGTGGAAACTAAAAAAGATGAAGTATTGTCAGTGGTGAAGCGCTATACGCAGCAAGGCTGGCCTGAAAGAGTTGGGGAATACCTCAGACCCTACTTTCAGAGAAAGTTGGAGTTAACTATGGACGGGGAATGCTTATTGTGTGGGGAATGCGAGTGATCATCCCGTCTTCTCTTAGGAAAAATATGTTGAGTTGTCTACACGAGACCCATTCGGGGATGGGCAAAATGAAGGCGGTTGCTAGGTCGCATTTTTGGTGGCCGAATCTTGACAACCAGATTGAATGCATGGTAAATGGGTGTAAAAATTGCCAGCAAACTCAGACAGGCCCAAGTAAAGTAAACTGGAGATCGTGGGTGTGGGCAACCAGGCCCTGGCAACGGATCCATATGGATTTTGCATTTAAAGATGGAGTGAATTTGTTAATTGTGGTGGATAGCCACTCAAAATGGGTCGAGGCGATCCCGATGAGAGAGATAACCGCAAGAAAGACGATTGAGCAGTTAAGAAGATTGTTTTCAGCGTATGGGTTACCAGAGGAAGTGGTGTCGGATAATGGCCCACAGTTTACAGGGGTAGAGATGAAGAGTTTTTTCGAGAGAAATGGAGTCAGACAAACTCTGATTCCAGCATACCATCCACAGAGTAATGGTTTAGCGGAAAGAGCGGTTCAATTGATAAAGATGGCCTTGGAAAAAAATAAAAGGAAGTTTGAAGATACCATTCAAGATACACTGTCAAGAATTCTCCTCACGTATCGATGCACGCCGCATGAGACAACTGGGAAGACCCCATCAGAGCTGTTTATGGGTCGGTCTCTGCGGACCAGACTGACATTGATACACCAGAGCCTGGACAATAGGGTGAGGGAACGACAGGCCAGGCAGATGAGGTATGATCGAGGAAGAGGCCAAGTGGAGTTCGAGGTGGACGATAAGGTGTGGTGTAAGAATTTTAGAGGTGTCGGATGGATTCCAGGAAGAATAGTGGGCAGAAAGGGGAGCAGAGTCTATACAGTTTTGATAAATGGACAGGTGAAGACCTACCACCGAGATCAGATAAGGAGAAGATGGACTAGTGGTGAAGAGGGAGATGAGGCCAGAGAGAAAAGAGAGGAGGAAGATGACCCAATATGGATGGCTCCTGAGAGTATGAACAGCCGGAGGGACAGAGAATCGTTTTCGTCGGAAACAGCTGGATTGCCGCAGGATCCAGTGTCCGGGGACCAGGTTGTGGAGATTGGAAGCAGCCCAAGGGAATCCGCGTGTTCCTCAGACAAAGAAGCCCGGACGGAGGAGAGGCCACTGCCAAGAAGAAACCCTCCAAGGGATCGGAGACCTCCTGTGCGATATCAAGGCTTGTAGGAGGAAGATGGTGTGATGTATTGGCGAATTAATTTAATATTTGTTTTTATTTATTTGTTGTCACAGAGTTGATGATGATAATTGTGTATATATGCATATATATAGTGTTTGTGTTTTTAGCAGGTGATTATTTTTCTAATATGGAATTGTTTTAACTTTGTTTGTTTCTTGGCATTAAAAATATATTCTATTTTCAAGTCTTATCTGTGGAAACATTGCAGATATCAGTCTCAACTGTGAGCTAACCTAACCTTAAAAGAATTGTAAATATCAAAGTCCCTAAATTGTCTTTGCCTCAACACCTAGTACCACTGCGAAGATAGTTTAATAGGACAATTTACTAATTAGAGCGACAAAGAATATGACATTCAACTCATTAAAGCCACAGACAATTGGAAATACTCCCTCTACTGATAAGATCCTATTGACCGACCATCTCTCCTCTTACACACACATAAACCTTTATTAAGACACACTGGTTTTACAGAGGATTCTCCTTGGGGTTACAAGACGGAGAAACCTATGAAAGTGGGAAATATGCAAAGGGGTAAAAATGGAGAAAGATTATATACACATGTGTGTGTGTGTGATAAATATATACAGAATATCATTTGAAAATCCTATGGAAAATAAGAATATGGATTTGGAAATATGGATGGAAGAAGTGGAGAGCGAAAAGAGGAAAAAAACAGGTATTTACGTATGGAACATACATATAATGGAACAGTCAATTTAAGCCCTTCTGCTCACACAGCACAGGTGGACCATGGCTTTTTTCAAGAAATCTTTAAGAGATTTTCCAGGAAAATCCGAGTGTTCAGAGTTGTAAGGTAAACACCGTTTTACCGGTGTAGGGGGTTAGCTTATCGTACCTGCCCAAACAAATAATAGGATATTGGCTCAGTCCTCCTCAACAAACAGAAATTTTTGGTATGTTTGGATGTTCGGTTAAGTCTTTCTTTTTTACAGCATTTTTATGGAAGTTATATAGATTCAAAGCTACTGAACTATTGTCTATAAAGTTGGATAACAAAGAATATAGTGTGAGGTGCTTCCGGGTTGAAATGTGCTAAAATTGGCTTCTCTGTCAATTTCTTTTTCAAGGTTTCGAAAGCCTCTGTTTCGGCCGGCCCTTTGACGAATTTCTTATCCTTTTCTGTTAGACACGTCAGCGGTTTGCTTTGAAAAATTTCTGATAAAACGGCGATAATAGCCGCAAAGTCCCAGAAACGAACGACTCTGTTTAACATTTTTCGGTATGGGAAATTCCTTAACCGCCTTGATTTTATCTGTAGCTGGTTCAAGGGCGCGGGCTCTAGTTCTGACTGCACGGAGAGTGGGTAGGACTATGAGCCTGGCATCTGCAGTCCTCGGCTCCCGACTCGCGGGTAGTAGCGGTCTGTACCCAGCAGCCTGAAAAAGGGTGGCTGGGGCTAACAGATGTTGACAGATCAGTGTGAATCTTAGTGGAAGAGTTAGCGATGCTAATAGGGGTCTGTGACAGGAGTGACGTCCAGTTACAGATTACGCAAAGTAGGGAGGCTTGACGGCTACCTACATGTCCTGATCAACACCTCCAAGTTGGGCGTCCTGGGCGTCTCTTAACCAGAGTACGGCTAACGTTAACAGCTCGTCGGGCAGACTGGAAAGACGGCTATGTCATGGTTACCTTGGGGACCGGTGGTAACCATGGCATTAATGAACTGGAACACCATCTTTCTAATGAATACACAACAAGTTAGCAAGATAATATACGATACCGAGCTAACGGCCGGCACCCCAAACAACCCGCAACCACCTATCACCGAGATCGCCTCTCTGGGTTCGCATGCACGCCCTGCAAGGACTGATGTCCGAGATATTAGTGACGTGGACACCCTAAAAAGGCCCCCAGGGATCTGACGCCCCAGATACCCGGGACCAAGGGCCCTCCAAGGAGCTAAGACCCTTGAAGAACGCACGCGAGTGGACGCGTGCGTTAGATGACCCGGGTGATGCTCCTCTGACGGTGGAGGAGGCTGTCTTGAAAGGACTCCAGACGCCACTGGAGGAGACGGGGTCTAGCCAGTTGGAAGGGCTAAACCCGAGCAAGGTGGAGGAAGTGCCTCTGATCCTTGCCTCCACCTTCGAGACCTTGAAAAAGAGCAAGAGGGTGGCGGTAAAGCAGATGGTCCTTCTGAAAACCTGCTTCGCCACCTTACTGAACAGGTGCAGGAGCCTGGAGGGATACGTCGCTGAGGTGAGGGATCTCAACAGAGAGCTGATTGCCCTGATATCAGATAAGGGAACCTTTGACGGGATGGTAAAAGACAGCATGAGAGCCACTATGACGGCCTTGGCTCATGAGAGGGAGATGAGCAAGGTCATGGAGAAGACCACTCCAAGGGAACTGGAAGATGGAGGTTCCCTCAAGCGGAAAGGAAAAGGACAAGGACGGAGATGGTGGGAGAGATGGAGTGGAGAGTGAGACCGCGATGACGGCGAGACCAGCCAGCAGAAGGTGGCCTCGGTCATGGAGAAGGACTCTCCAGGGGTGACAGTAGCGAAGGTACCCCCAGGCGGTAAAGAGAAAGGGGAAGGGGCCCCTGCAAAGGCGCGAGCAAAGAAGACTGCGCAAAACAAGCCCAAGGGACGTCTTGACACAGAGAGTCAGGAACCTACAAAGGCTCGAGACCCTCCCTTGAGTGGCGACAAGGGGCAGAATCCTAGAGGGATAGCACCTGGAGAGGGTGGCCGGGTCAAGGATAGGGTTCCGGGAAGGGAACCAGGGGGTAAGGCCCCGCTTGTTGCTCCTCCTATACCTCCGAAGCCGAGGAGCGTGTTGCCCAAAGGGAATGGCCAACCAACCAGGAGACCAGAGAAGGAGACTCAGGACCCTAGGAGGGCCCCTCCCAAAGGACCAACAAAGGCAACGGAGGGGAGGTCCAACATATGGGATGCAAAGAGGACGCTTGTTGTTGAAAAAAAGAAAGGTGCCGAGGGTTACCTCTTGATGGAGGTTATAAAGTGGCTCGGCGCAGAATCTAGGAGTCTAAACTACAAGATGACCCAGATTAAAAAGGGTATGGGGGTGGCCTTGACCTTCCTGAAGGAGGAAGACAAGGTCAAAGCGACCACACTACTGAGGGAGAGTGTGATCGCTGAATGCAGGGACTGGAGGAAGCGGCCTTTTGAGCTGGTTCTGTTGGGAGCGGACCCCAAACACTCCAGTGAGGAAATATGGGATTTCCTCAGATACCAGAACGGTGTCAAACTGGGGGAGAAGGACCGGCTAAGGGCTTAAGGTCTACACCAGAGGCACCGGAACCCAGACGTGGGTCTTGGTGACAAATGGTGAGACTGGCAAGAGGTTGAAAGGCCTGAAGAAACTGGCCATAGGATATAGAAGGATGACAGTAAAGGTAAATAAAAGGGTACCTTTCTGTCAGCACTGTAAGGGCATGGGCCACCTGGCGACACAGTGTGGGAACCGATGGCGGTGCCATAAGTGCGAAGGGGTGCATGATAAGGACCAATCATGCCTCGAGTCAGAAGGATGCTGGCTCTGTAAGGAGGCAAATGAAATATCTAGGAAGAAATACAGGCTGGATCACACGCCCAGATCCAAGGCTTGTGGAATAAGGAACTGGCATCTCCAGAACCGATCATGGTGATGCCAGCACCATATCGGTGGAGTTTTGCCCAACTGAACGCAGCTAGGGCAAGAAGGGGGAATGAAGAACTGGACCGACACATGAAAGCTGAGGGATGTCATGTGGTGTCAGGTGCAGGAGCCATACATCTCAAGGAAAAAGATGTGGGTAGATACAAGATATAAGAATTTCTACAGTGGGTGTAGGAAGGCTTGTATCTTGGTTAGGGGTGGCGTTCTTTGCGTTGAGTATGGCTCCTGGAGGAGCACAGTAGCAGTTATGGTTGAGACGGCAGATCTCAAGCTGCTATGCATTTCGGTATACCTTTCGCCCAGCGAACCGGAGCAGGGGGTGCTCGAGTTACTGGGTCAAATGGTTAGAAATGTTGGGATCAAAAACGTGCTAATAACTAGAGATTTTAATGCCCGCTCGCTCTTCCTAGGAGATAGAGAAGACAGCGCCAGAGGCAGAAATCTGGAGGACCTAATAATATCTCATGGTCTGGAGATATGGAATGATTGGGGCACTCCGACCTTTAGCGCGCGAAACGGTGAAAGCGTGATTGACCTCACTCTATATAGAGGAATTGGACTCGTTAAAGACTCTTGGAGAGCCGAGTTTACTGATGCTAGTGATCACAAGCTAATAAGCTTCACAGCAAAGAGTTTAGAAATCCCGGTCTCTGTAGAAAGGACTCCCAGTTACAGTGTCAGGGGAGCGAACATCGAGAGGTTTCTCAAAAAGTTCAACACTGAACTTGAAAATGACCTAGAACTGGCAGTGGTTGGTGATGGCCAGGACAGAGCTGTAGACGGGCTTCACCTTGATATCATTACTACGAGCAGAGGTCTTGGACCTGGAACTGGGACTGTTCTTTCTTTTAAGAGGAAAAAACAGCCTTGGTGGAGTGATGATCTCGAGGTGGAGCGGAAGCGGATACGGGCTCTAAGGAAGAGAGCGCAGAGGTGTATTGAAAGCGAAAGAAAGGAGAAGTGGATTCGGTACGGGGCGGAATTGGCCAAGTACAAGAAAAGGACGCGGAAAGCACGCAGGGGTCATTGGAGAGCTCAGTGTAGCAGGACACTGTAGGACGACAAGTATGGTTTACCATACAAGTTGGCCATGGAGAAACTTCGAAATCCTACGGCCTTGAAGTTGTTAAGGAAGGATGATGGTTCGCCCACACATGACCTCTCGGACATGCTGTCTCATGTTCCGAACGTGCACTTTGGGGTGGAGCACCTGGAATGTGAGGAAGTGTTACCGAGTAGGGGGCGTATGGATCCACTTTTCACTGAGAGGGAGGTGAAAAGGACAGCCTTCAAATTTGGGAACAGAAAATCCCCTGGTCCCGATGGTATGGACAACACCATCGTGAAGGCTCTGGTAAGAAGATATGGGTCACTTCTTACCAGGTTATACAATCGCTGCATGGAACTGGGTAGGTTTCCGAGGGCTTGGAATGTGGCGAGGATTGCGTTACTCGAGAAAAGTGGCAAGACAGGCGCTACGGCAAAGGACTATATGCCTGTGTCTCTCCTATCGTGTCTGCGAAAAGTACTGGACAGTCTTCTGGCACAAAGACTGACAAGGTGGCTAGGGTCTGGCGATTACCTCTCCAGTTCTCAACATGGCTTTAGGAAGGGACGGTCTACGACCACTTGTTTGGAGGAGATCCTGGGTAAGATAGAGGAAGGGGTTGCAAAGGGAGACTGGGTGATTGCGATCTCCCTCGACATCGTTGGCGCTTTCGACAACCTAAACTGTAATATGGTTGTGAGTGCCCTCCATGAGATAGGATGTCCCTTTAACCTACTGACGTTAGTAAGGGATTTATTACGAGACAGGCGGGTCTCAATGAAGGTAGGTGCAGTGGAGATGCACAGAATAGTGTCAAAGGGCTGCCCTTAGGGTTCCTGCTGTGGTCCCATACTGTGGAATGTAGTGGCTGACACTATTCTCCGCAAGGAACTTCCAGCGGGCGCCTGTATGGCAGCCTATGCTGACGACAACTACCTAATTATAAGTGAGAAATCCCGAAGAAAAGCTGAGGCTCTAGCCAATCAAGATATCAGGAGGTTGAAGGTTTGGGCAGAACAGGTGAAACTGAAATTTAACGCGAGCAAAACGAAATCTCTGAGTTTCAAATCGCGAGATATTCGAGCCAAACGGACTGGCGTTGAGCATGACCACAATCCCATTTAGGGCTAGGGAGTGAGAGGATACAGGTGGTGAGACAGATGAAAATCCTTGGTGTGGTGGTCAATAATAAATTGAGCTGGATGGATCACGCCAAGGATATAGGGTTGAGGGCTAGGTCTGCATTATCGAGACTATGCAGGCTAGCGCTTCTGAAAGGGGGCAGAGAAGGGGAGATCTTCAGTAGTCTCTACCTCAGCTGCGTTGAGCCGATTCTCCTGTATGGCTCAAGAGCGTAGTGGAAGAGGAACCGCGACGGGAAGGTCGGAACAACTTTAGAGTCAGTACAGAGAGTAGTGGCTCTGAGGATCACTGGGGGGTACTGTACTACTAGTACAGAGACCTTGCTGGTGATTTCGGGTCTGACTCCTGTTTCTCTAAGGCTGGAGGAAGAGAAACTGAGGCCGCTTATCTGGGTCGACAGAACGCAAAACGACATGGGCATTGCGCCCGAGGATCTTGAGTGGGCGAAGGACTCAGATAAGGATGAGGATTGGGTGCCAAGATGGAGGTAGTCAGAGGGCTCACTGCCTGGTAAAGGAATGGAGATATTGACAAACGGGAGCAAATATCGTAAGAAGACTGGGGCTGGCATCGCCATTTTCAGTGATGGATCGGTTGTGGGCTGAGAAACACTGAAACTAAGGCACGGTGAGCTGGTGTACTCAGCAGAACTAGTCGCAATCAGAGAGGCTCTGATCTGGTGCAGGAGAGACTGTCTGTCTCCCAAGGCAATCTACTCGGATTGCAGGTCTGCCCTCGTCTCCATTTGCTTGGAGAAGGGACAGATAGCGCATGAAATAGCGTATATGCTAAGAGATATGGATAGACCCCCCGAATTGTGTTGGGTCAAGGGACACTCTCTAATTGAGGGTAATGAAATAGATGATAAACTGGCAAAAGAGGGATGCTGGTCTTGAAAGTATGTGGTGACCCCAATTCCAAAGAAAGAGGTTTTTAAGCGTATCCGGGCGCATATAAATGGGTTGTGGAAGGATAGATGGGCGGGGGTAATAAACGGTCGGGAGGCCTTTAAATGGATAGGAGATCCAAAAAGGAACGGCCAGATCCTTTCGCACAAACTGAACAGGATGATTACGGAACACGGCCTGTTTCCTCTCAGTTTGGCGCGGTTCGGAAATAAAGAGGACGACAGATGCGTGTGTGGGAGCCCTGAGGCAAACGCCAAACACTTTATAGTGGACTGCCCGAGGGTCCCCAGAGGGGAGGAAGAAAGTAGAAGGGTTAGAGGAGCAACTGAACTGGAGCACCTGAAATCCCACTGGAAATTATTGGAAAGAGCTCACGATGTCGTTAGTGAGCTCTTCCCCAACTGTTAGGTGCCACAGTTGACTACAGTGGATAGATTGCCGATGATCTCGCGGAGTGCTAGTAGGGCTGGAAGGATAAATTGGGCTTGCCGATGATCTGGCGGAGTGCTGGTGAGGCTGAGAGGGAAGAAAAGAGATTGCCGATGATCTAGTGGAGTTCTAGTAAGGCTGAAAGGACAGAGTGGGCTTTCCGATGATCTAGTGGAGTGCTAGTAAGGCTGAGAGGAAGAAACAGGCTGACGATCTGAAGGATCGCAAGGTGGGTGGTGAAAACAGGGTCTACCGGTCACTGCCTTCCCTATCTCCCCGTGGGCATGACAAGGTAATTTCTGCACTTACCTTGTCATGGCGAGACGCAATCGGTATACAAAACCTTATGACTCTAAGCAGTGAAGAGGCCTCGAGGTTCTAACTTCTAAACTTCTTGGGTACAGGAGAGTACTTAGTCCTAGTGTGAACCATCTTAAAGAAGCCAAGAATGCCTGGTTGTCTGCATGCTGGTAGAGTCAGGGGGGGGGGGAGGTTTCCTTGCCCGTTCCCCCTGGTGTGGTTGAAAGACGATGTAGTAGAACATACCCTCCTGCCAACCAGAGGGCTGTAGAGGTTTCGCTATAAGAAGGAGGGTTTTAGACTTGTGGGCTTCCTAGGCCTGGGTGGTCATATGATCCCAGGAATGTAGCTGGTTCAACGACATTTTCCGATACCACGTGTCCCAAAATTGGTAATTTTTGGTAGGCGAATCTACATTTTGATTGCTTCAGAGATAAGCCTGCCCCGCGGAAACATTCCAGAACATTTTTTAACCGTTCGTTGTTTTCACGTGTGTCTTTCCCGTACACGATGACGTCGTCCAAATAAACCATGCATTCGCACCATTTCAGTTCAGCTAAGAGTGTATCCATGATTCTTTCGAAATGACCGGGTGCCCGGGTTAAACCAAACAGTAAAACTTGAAACTCATACAGCCCATTACCTGTCGTGAACGCTGTAATTGGCTTGCTTGTTTCATCCAGCGGGCACTGCCAATAACCACTAACAAAATCCGTGTGAGAAAAATATTTTATTCCCGCTAAACGGTCTAGGCAGTCGGTGATATCCGGTAATGGATACGAGAATTTTTCCGTTACATTATTAACTATCCTATAATCCACGCAAAATCTAAAATCCGTATGATTTTTTAACCAAAACGACCGGGCTTGTCCATGGAGATGTTGATTTCCTAATAACCCTTTTTTCACACATTTCTTTAACCTGGTCCTCTATAATCTCTCGTTCCTTAGAGCTACGGCGATAAGCTTTTTGTCGAATTTGTTCTGTGTTTGATTTAACTTTAATGTGGTACAGTTCAATGTCTGCCGCTTTATTCCACTCTTCCGAGAAAAGCTCCCGATACCTGTACAATAGTCCAGTACATCGATTTTTTCGCCGTCCGATAGCTCCGGGTTTATATCAAACCTATGTGGTTCGTATTTGCACGTGGCCGTCGTACTGTATCCCGGAAAGAAACATTCGCTCTCTCCTCGCCGGATCGTAACATACACGAATTACCTACCAATCGCACCGGTTCGTTCCTAGTATTGATGACATCAATGAGTATTTCGGATACCAGTTCGGAAACGTGTACTGACGGTATTAGTAGACCCGTTTTCCTTACGCAGTCCGGGTGAGGTTCCAAAATGCCCGCCATTGCTGTTGGCCCTTTTAACTTAGCCCTCGTTTTACAGCTTGGTGCAATTTCAAGGTCATCTGGGACGCAGTACTTTTGTTTGGGATTTTCCGATCGTTCGTGATTGCGCCTAATCTCTCGAGCTCTCGTTCTTCGTTTAATTCTACCACGTGGTTGTCCGTGCCAATTTTTGGCCAATACAATTCAACCGATTCGTCTCTAAACATTATTTTTCAATGGTAGTCAGCTAGAATATCGACGCCGAAAATAATCTTTTCCCCGTTTCTCGGAATTATGATGAAGATGCCACATATGTTGAATCCATCAATGTTGACTTCCAAGCACGCGCACGTGTTCGAGACTACTGACCCACTTATTCCCCGTATAAGTACTTTGGAAGGCATTCTGGCACATCCCAGGGTGTTGGCTACTTCCTCGTCTATGCAGCTAACATTAGCTCATGAATCGAAAATCAGTTTAGCCACACGTGTCTCACTGATATGCGTGATTAGGCAGAAGTTAGTCATATTTGTCCAACGAAATTTTTCCATTAATGTACCCCCTATTTTTTAAATGGATTTTACTACCGTTGCCTTATTTAGTGTTTGTCTCTCGTTAACACCCGGTTGTCCTTCTACCTTAAAAAATATGTGATTGGTGTCGGTGCAACAAGCAATCTCGGATAATACACGTGGTACACTCTCTACATTGCGTGAATCTTTAACCACAGGATTAGAGGAAAATTGTACTTTCCACGTGGCCTCCTTTTCGGGCAATCCCAGTGTTTAAGCCCCGTCTGGAAACACAAAGCAATTAGGTGTCCCGTCGGGCAGCATGTATCGTCTTGCCTTCTCCGTTGGTGTTTCGGCCTGTTGTTTTTGTCCTCCTGATTGTTCCCAATCTTCCGCCGTCCTCCTCACAGTTTCCGTGAGAATGGCTGCCGATGATTCACTTGCTTCCTTCCGTTCTCTTTCAATTTGTTTGTTTCGACGAGGAATTTCGCCGCCTGGATGAATTCAGACCCTTCTGGGTTTCAAGTGGTACTCCACGGGACTGCCAGCAGTAGGCAGTCTTTTGGTGCCAATGCCCACAGTGCTTCTCTGGTTGATTTAAACGGTGAAAACTCACCTGCAGTCGCGTGGGCCGTGAAGAGATCCATTAGGTATTTGCTTGGATTTCGTCGACTGAGGCCGTCTCATTTTCCTCAGTTCGTTGCCACTATTACGTGCCCGGCCGTCGTTCTTTGGATAACATAGTTTTAATGTTTCCAGTACGTCTTCAAGTGCGGCCGAGAGTTCAAACCTGCACTTGATCATTTCGCGGCCGTCAAGTGGAAGCCGCCGCACTAGGGTCTTCGTCCAGTCTTCTTTCGGGACTTTGTTCGTCGCCAGCTACGTTTTAAGTTCCTCCATGTATTCCTCGGTCTCTTCCTCTTCGGGTTTAAAGTTCGGTGCCTCAACATAGCCGATATTTACGTTCGCGGCTTGAGGTGCTGGGTCGACACTGCACTTCACCATGTGATGAGACAAAGGCGGGGATATGATGCTCAGATGGTTTATTTGGTGCAGTGCTGGACTCGTGGTCCGGTCCTGGAAGTCATGATGTTCGGGGTCTCGCCGGGCCGGTTGTAGGAGGGGATGGAGCTATAACTGTACATTCTAATCACCGGGTTAAAAATCCAAAAATGGACGTAGGGTAAAAACGATAACTGGCGCGTTGTATTTAACGCATTGCCGCCAAACGGTGGTCAATGGTCAAATACAATTTATACCCGTCCTCTCTGTGGTGCCGTTTCTCTGATTAAATAATTAATTGAAATAAACAAATATTAAATAATTTTTACTGTTTCCGTATACCATCGGTCGGCTACTTGTTGACACACAACAATATACAGCAATCAGGAAAAATAATATATTAGTTTCATTCAACAATTTTTTGACTTTTATAGATATCCAGCAAGGGTTGCGATCTATTTTATTGTATTTATGATATACAAGATGTGTCCAATAAATAATGAGACCGGTCAAAAACAAAAAAAAATGAAATGATAATTTTTTTTTAAGTCTATTAAAAAAAATAGAAAGCTTCAGCTACATTGCGGTCTTTCACATCACGTGATTGCGCGCGCAGTCGATAAATTGTAAGCTTGTAAAAATAACGCCTTGCATAACAACTTATAATTTGTAATGGAAAGAAAATTCGAACAATGAATTTGTATTAAATTTTGCTACAAAATTGGAAAATCGGCTTCAGAAACTTTAGATTTGTTGAAATTGGCATTTGGAAATGAAAATGTAAATAAGCCCACCACATTTAGATGGTTTTCACAATTTAAAAATGGAATGGAATCGGTGAAAGACGAGAAGCGTATAGGACGTCCAATTCTGCAGAGGAACCCTGAAAAGGTGAGCCAAATTTCAGATTTGATAAAAGAAAATCCACGAATAGGGTTACGGGACATTGAGGAAGAAACAGGGATATCAAAATCGTTAGTTGGATCGATAATTAAAGAAGACTTGCAGTTAAAGAAGACACCTTCAAAATTTGTCCCTAGGAGATTTGACACTAGAGAGTCCATCATAGCGGATTCGAAAAAGGTCTTGAAGAACATCCCGAAAGATGCCTTTTCTAAATGTTTTAAATCATGGGAGAAAAGATGGAAATTATGTATAGATGCGGGAGGGGACTATATTGAAAAATACTAATATATATTTTTTTAATCATTCTATTTTTTCTTTATTTTTGACCAGTCTCATTATTTATTGGACACACCTTATATGTCCTTTTAAAGTATTCTCTTCCCCTCAATTCTTTCTTGGTTGCTTGTGTTTGAATTATCTGGTAACCTTCTATCACAAGACCAATTTCCTTAGTGAACCATGTTTCCGTTAGTACAAATATTTCGTATTTTTAAAGGTAATCAATAAGTTTAAACGTCGTTAGCATTCTATTATATCCGTTTATATTATAATTCAAGATTTTAATTTTTGTGTTGTGTACGCGCTGTAGATTCACTTTTTTGTTGTTAGTTGGTTTACCCTTCGATTCTGTTTGTTTATTTACATGAGTTCTATCGTTTTTTGGCTGCTACAATGTACCCCCATTTGCATCAATGATTTTCCCTTAGAAACCCGATACGCAACTCAGTTGAGGATGAGTTTATTATCTCTCAACTTAGCCATTATTCCCCTCTCAAAAGTTTACTTTAGCGTTTAAAATACGTCTCTAATCACTGGTCTTCGCACTATAATCTTTAGAAAAATATATCTTGAATTGTCGCAACTTAGATGCAGATTTGAATACTTTAATTCTATCATTATAGTTGGACATTTCAACCAATATTGGATCGTTAGGCCGCCTTGACAAATTGAGGCATTTTTTTATGTTGAGTTGTGCGCTAATTTCCATTTTTCTTCGATGACCATTCTTGTTACTGCGATACAGTCATCTCCTTCGTTTGGAATTACATAAAAAACACTAAATTATTCTATCTAATTTTTGACTCCATATATTCAAGAAGATTTTCCAGTACTGCTAGTTCTTTAGTATTTTGCATAACTTTTTTGTGGTATCCTGCATCGATCCTTCTAGGCTCTGTAATCTTTGGCTTGTTTTAGTGACCTCTTCCCTAATTAGCGACAATTGTGTTTCCAACTTTTCACCCCATTTGTCAATTTTATTTGACAGTGCAGTTAATGTTTCGAGGAATTCAGTATCTTTATCTAAACGTGTTTCTAACGTAGTTTGTTTAGTTCCCTTTAGCCCTGGATTTTGCTCAATCTCAGCTCTAATCAATAACATTAGAATAATACATATAAGTTTATGTGATCTTTTAAAGAATTTCAGTTGAACATCCTTTTCCAGTAGCGTATGCAAGTTACTTCAATATTCTATCAAAGAAAATTCAACTTGATAATCAAAAATAAATTCTTGCTGAATTTAACCTTTCACTCTATATATAAGGGAGGGGAATTATTTATTGTACTTATAAATTTATTTAGTCTATATATTTACAATATGTACATCTTACTGCTGTGGGCCTCGGAGTACAAGAAGTCCAGAGCTCGTCTAGGTCCTCCATCTGGACAACAAAGACTTCGGCAAGGCACTGTACATATATGATGCAAGATGTTTACATAATTGTTGGGTTCGTTTGGTGAAAAATGGCCCAACAATTCCTCCCCTGCCAAAGTGAAAAAAATGTGTTTCGTTCCAATTCAGATCTGCTCATGACATATGATAAATATGATTTGGGAATAAAATATATTTTTTTACGATACACCAGTATGAACAGTCACCGACACTCAGGCAAAGGAGGAAACAAGCAAACAGGCCAGGGTACCTAGAACAGGTTATCATATGGTAGCATTAAAAAAAAAAATTTCACCCTACCATTTAGTGGGCAATATACTGAGCCCATTTTCATTGCCTGGCCGTGCCTTGTATGCCGGGAATTTGGGACTAGCTGTGAAGTGACTCCATACATTCCCCGCTGCAGTCCTTATAGGGGGGAAAGGGGGAGTGGTCTAGACTCATGTTCTGCATAAACAGACATTTAGACCATCCCAAGTAAAACATGGTTATATGGGCGCCAAGGAATTGTGAGTGTTAATGTTGATATATACAATTCCTAAAACATATCTTGTAAATTATTTATTGGCTGTAATTTATAAGGTACATGAGGTAATGTTAGGTTATGAATGGCAAGGACATGGTTATATATAGGTTACATAAGGCTGGTGTTAAAAAATATATAAGATTAGTAATGATAATAACATGATTCATAATGAAGAGAATGATACATGCTAAAAATGAATATGATATATAAAAAAAAATGACGATGATATAGAAGATACCAAATGACCATGTGATTAAAAATATATGTATATAAAGGTAATTAAAAAAATATGTCTAAGGTAATGGTACATTAATAATTACATCCTATATCAAAAGAATAAATATGCATTGAGGGTCATGGGTATTCACAAGTATCTCAATGTATATATGCACTAATTAAAAGTTTGTTTTCAACAAGTTTGTCACTGGGAGTGTGCGTCTGGCGTGTCCCTCGCCTCTCTCAACCATGATGGTAGTCAACAAAATAAATTCTAGTAGTCAATGGCTCTCTAGGCCAGATTATTCTATACTTACTCTATCTAAGGTGACAACCGTACTTCTCTCTATCTTTAGTTGATTCCTGCTGTCAACTTCTATTATCTCATTGCCCAACCTACCTACAGAATGTGTACATATACATTTAAATTAATAAAATCTCTTTAATAAAACTTATTGCCATGCTCAAAGAGAATGAATGCTGACAACAAAGAATCTACACCTCACTTCTTTCTTATGATGTATCTACTCACACTTGACCTCTTAATATCTCTTCAGTATCTGGTTTCTTGTTCTAAAACTTACTGTTCTGGGCTACTTCTCAGCCCCAAAAAAAAAATGATATTCAATCTTCCCTTTAATTTCCTCCATCTTCGAGTCTGATAATACTGGCCTGTTCTGGCAATCTGCTTTGAAGTTCATTTAGGTGTCCTACTAATTAAAATCTTATCTTATTATAGAATGAGTTACTCTCCTTAAAAAAAATCTACTTACTAATTGGTATTTAGACTAGAACTCGTTCTAACAAAAACGTATGACAGACAATAGTCTTTAATAGGTGATTACTTCTGCTAGCCTGGGGCGATAAAAACAAAAATCTGGACAGTCCATCTGTCACTTTGCTATCTGGTACCTAAAATCAGTAGACGGAATCGTCTCGTCTAATCGTAACTTATCTTGGTTAGATCTCATTGTTAACTTTCATTAGAAACCCTTTTTGGACCACAACATTAGACACAAGGAATTATAGGGCATCCAATTTACCCAACGCATGTTCTAAGTTTGTCCATAGAGGATTGGTTCCAAGCTGCGCAATATAGAAGAGCATCTAAACGTGCCAATTTCTCCCAACCTCCCGTCTGAATCATCCTCATCCCAGTCACGCTTAAAGCGTCGTAAACTACGATGTCAGAGCGGTTACTCGAGGTTTGTCGTTATGCCCCTGGCATTACGAGATTGGCAACTAAACCCCCCATCTAGCACAAAGTTCACCTGATACCTCTCCGTTCCCTCTTGCGAGGAGAAGATTTGTGGGCTTTCTTGCCCTATCATGACCTCCCGCAATCTTCTAGTCTGAGGGTCGAGATATGATCGTTTATCTACGATCCTTAGAATTCAAGTTGATTATAATGAGAATAAATTAGTTACTTGAACAAATAAAAAAAATACTTATACTCTTTAAAAAGAGACCTAACAAAAGGAGCGGATATATTCCTATCGATAGAGTTGTATAGTCCTTTGAGGCTTCCGATCCTAACAAATAAAGAAATCAAAATTAAACAAAAGATTCTATTAGATTCCCTAACACTATTCTAATGTACCTTTGGTCTAACAATATAATAGGTTTTTAACCTTTCTACACATTCATTAAACCAATCCATTCATACCCCCTCCCCCATCATTCACGGTTTGCATACAAACTAAAGTTAAAAGCTGCTACAGAAGCCAAAATACTCATTTATCATTATCAATAAGCCTTAACAATAATGAAATCTTCCAGGACAAAATGTGAAATCAAATAAAATTAACAAATTAAAACAAATTGAGGACTAAAGCCCTAGTTTACACAAAAGAAAATGCCTCATACAAACTCTATATATATTACCTATACTTAAATAAATTTAAAAAAAAAATTGATTGTCAACAATCAAATACTGAAATCTAACCTATCATTAAAATTGTGCTTCTAACAGTTTGAAATTCTCCTTCTTGACTTGACGCTTGGTGACTAAACAAAATGAATCATCAAAACTAGCACTTAAATTGGAGCGAACTGAACTTCAAGCATTTACCTCATTGCCATGTAGGAGTTACCCCAAGTGTTCGCCGACCTTACTTCCTGTCCAAGGTCATTGGCGTCTTCCTCTCTCTGCTCTTCAGCTAAACCCCCCGATACCGGAATTATAGGGCTTTTAATACCCAACCTTATGTCTTGGATTTAACAACAGAATTCACTTGGTACCTTACTCATCATTGCTTAGATCACAACTGCTCTTTACACTCTCATTAGAAATTCTCCTTGGACTGCACACTGGACACAAGGGATTATAGGGCGTCAATTTACTCAGCGCATGTTCCAAGCCTGTCCATAGGGGATTGGTTACAAGCACAGCAGTTATCTAGTGCATCTAAGGTTTTACCTATATTTAGAGTTGAACTAGAGTTCAGATACAAATCATACCAAACAAAAATAATAATAAAAAACTGTTGAACTCACTTCAATCTTAAATCACATCTTAACACTAAAACAAAAATATAACTTAAAAAAAAACTAAAACTCTCTGAAAAAAAAAGTTCTGGATTCTCAAAGAGGAGATTATATATTCGTTATTTAATATAATCTGACATAATAATTAGAATGGACTCATACATATAAATTAGTGCATACAGTTACTGCACTTCAGGCAAATCAGCCTATGCAAACTCTCAGTGCATATTTCGTACTATTTAAAAATATTGGCCTCTAGGCCGAAGCCAAAACAAATTATCTATGAACACTACATGATGAAGAGTCAAACTTGCTTTATCAAGGCAATAGTAGAGTCAATAGCTACCTCTCTTTAAATATTAATTACACCTACTTCTATCATTTTTCTATTGTCTTTCTATCAACCTTTATCACCTCTCTATAACTTCTCTATCAACTTTAATCGATTTCCACCTCCTTTTTCATCTCGTTTCGGGTCTTTTTCATCACTCTTCGCCTCTCTTCATCGCTTTTTCACATACTTTCATCACTGTCCATCGCTTTCTATCACCCTTTTCTTCCCTTTCATCTCTTTTCTTCTCCTTTCCATCACCCTTTTTTTTATCACCTTTTTTTCCCTTTTCATCCCTCTGGAGTCTCCTCGAAACCCGTCATCGGGAATTGGATTCCGATCTACTATTATTCTTCAATTTGAAGCTATTCTGGTATACTGTCCCCTCCCCTGCCAGCTTTATGCTATAGTCTGACATTTGTTCAGGGCGAAAGCTACCGCAAAATTTAGAGGAAATTCTCAGGACTGGCTTCCACCCCTTAATCTCCCCTTCGAGGAGATAAGCTCTTCCTGGGTGTATTTAGACTAGCTAGCTAGTGTAGTCTACAGATAAAGACGCTGTTCTCACTGCTTTTACTGCATATCAGGAAGAAATATTAATTACTTCTAGTATAATATTATTCTGATAGCCTATGATCCTTAAACCTTTACATACACTCGGCGAGGTAGTCACCTTGTTAACAAAAAAAAATCTATAACGGTATAGACCAGTTAGAACGTAACAAAATTGGATAAATAGTTTCTTCAACTATTACTTGTAGGCCTTTTAAATTCGTTCCCTTTGGGTTGGCTCGCTCATTAGTCTTCGATTTTCGTTCAACAGTCATATTGAGTTCATAGAGATGCTGGATATAAACTATATCAAAATAGTGTAGTTTCTAGTTTTTCGAATTATATGACAGCAAATAAAAAAGTCTGGAAATATCTCGCACCAGCTACTATTGAAAAAAATTGGATGGGGTACAACTCCGATTTTACAGGATAGCGGCTCATAGAATTGGATCGCTCATTTCTCACTAAATATTCACACAGGGTATGGAGTTTTTTTTAAGTTCTACTGTTATTGGTCCACTAAATATATGACAAGAATTGAGGGAAAAAAACTTTTGGGCCGTTTTGCCATGCGTCCTTATGTCATCTGTGCGGGAAATGCCGCTACAAAGGACTTAACTCTGGGACCAACATCCGTTGCATATTTCAGGAAGAAGTGGCTGTCCACACAATAGCAAGATCTCATTTTGCTACCAGTGTACTTTGTTGTGCCCTTTCCATGTCGTCTTCTTGTCGAACTCCAAACTTCTAGGGTGTTTCTTTAGTTATTTATCATTTCTTGACGACATTGAATATTTCATGCGCGATCCCGCCCGGCAATCTATAAGTAATATATGATCGTACCACCTCCAGGAGACCATCCCTTGTGTGGCCGAATCACTTTCACCCAACTTATAACGCCGTCCATATCGCGTAATTGAAAATAATATAAAATTCAAAGAATAAGATATTTTATTTCTTAAATCTCCATTGATTTCAATTGGCTCAACATAAGTTTTCTCCATTATATCTTAGTACACTGGCGTGACATGCTTCACTTCTCCTAGTTCTTTGCAGGCTTGGTTAATCTCAATGAAAGCCACTTCAGGCGTTAATCCCGTGCTAGACTCGTCATGCATGACTTCAAATTTGAGAGGTTATTGGATTGAATATTTTGCAGTGGCATCTACTTCCACTGAAAGCACTTAAAACACAAGATTGCCTCTTATTTAAATAGCTGCTTTACTCCAATATACCTGTGTAAATATTATCTTTGGCCTTATCAATTCTTGAAATTCTGCCTCACGAATATCCTGAGAATCAAAGTTCTTCCTTACTACAGTAAACTAACACTATAATTGTTCACTAGAGTTATCTGCGTTGAGTGGTTAGTCTTTGTACCTAATTCTCCACTCTAACTCCGGGATTTTTATCTACTCGTGCTTTTCAAATCTTTCAAACAGTTGTTCAAATCCCCAAAGATAATTTGCTAATTTTCGATAATTATTGGAATTCTCATTAAACGGAATAACTACACCTTTTGATATAGGTACACATCCAGCTATCAGGATATAGCTTACTGTCTATCTTTCTTTACTTTATATTGGTTCAGAATTATGAAGACAAAAAAAAAAGCTAAACATATGACTGGCAAAATTTTCCATGGAATATCATCATGCCTTCTGCTGGCAATTATTTACTGTAATTAAATGCTATCGAGATGTTTTTATTTGTCCTCATCCAAAAAAAGGAAATGTTTCAGAAAAATAGAATCTTTGAAATTTCACCTAATAATTTTTTTTGTGAAAAAAAAAATGAAAATGAAAGTGAAATCTATTTTGTGGAAACACATGGAAGGGATTCCACAGGCAGATATGTTGTACAACTGCCATTTCGGAATGACTGCCAATTAGGAGATTCAAGATCCAATGCGATCAAAAGACTTTGTTCTTTGGAAAGATCTTTGATTCCACGACCTGAAGTTTATGACCAATATAGAAGCTTCATTAAGGAATATCTTGAATTGGGACATATGAGCTTAGTACCAAAGGAAGATATCATTAAGGGAAGGTACTATCTGCCTCATCATCCTGTAATAAAGGAAAAAAGTTGCACCACTAAATTGAGAGTAGCATTTGACGCATCAGCAAAGACTGATTCAGGTTTGTCCTTGAATGATGCTTTAATTCCAGGGCCCAAAATTCAACAGGATTTGTTTCACATCATTCTGAGATTCAGAATTCATTCTGTTGCTATAAATGCTGATATCGCCAAGATGTATAGGCAAATTAGAATATCACAAGAAGACTCGGAATTCCAAAGAATTGTATGGCGGAATGATCCTCATGATAAAATAAAGGACTATCGGCTAGAAACTGTCACTTATGGGACTAGTTGTGCACCATTTTTGGCCACTCGTATCATCAAACAGTTGGCTTTGGATGAGCAGAGTAAGTTTCCAAAAGCTAGCAAAATAGCATTGACAGATTTTTATGTTGATGATCTAGTAACTGGAACTTTTTCAGTAGATGAAGGCAAGAATTTGGTGCAAGAACTCTATGGTTTACTAAGTGCAGGAGGCTTCGAACTTCGTAAGTGGACCTCCAATGTTCCTGATGTTCTGTCACTTTTACCAAATCATTTAAGATCCACCAACACAAATATTGGGTTTGAGGAATCCAAGGAATTTGTCAACGTTTTAGGCCTTCAATGGCAACCAAGAACTGATGGTTTCACATTTAAGGTAATAGCTCTGCCACTGAACTCTATGACAAAACGAGGAATACTATCACAGGTTGCTAAAATATTTGATCCACTGGGTTGGATCTCACCATTTACGACCACTATTAAACTGATTTTGCAAGAACTTTGGAAGACTGGTTTGAAATGGGATGACCCAATTCCAGAGGAACTAAGAAGGAAGCTGACTTTGATAAACCCAGGATCTTCCATCGCTAGAGCACATTCAGATCCCAAGATGCGTGGTACCAGGTAATTTTATGAAGGTAGAATTTCATGGATTTTGTGATGCATCACAGAAGGCATATGCTGAATCTCTGTATCTAAAGGTGATCCTCTCAAACACAAGCGCTAAGACATTTCTCTTAGTGGCAAAAACAAGAGTCGCACCTATGAAGGTGGTTTCACTTCCAAAGTTAGAATTATGTTCTGCTCTACTTTTGGCAAGATTAGTGAAAACTGTATATGATAACCTTCCTCTTACCATCAATGAAATTTATTTATGGTCTGATTCTACTATAGCCTTATGCTGGATCAATTCCGAGCCGTGCCGATGGAAGACATTTGTGGCAAATCGAGTTGCTGAGATCCACCTGCTTGTCTCCGGGGTTTGGTGCCATGTTGATGGAAGGCAGAATCCAGCAGACTGTGAATCACGAGGAATATTTCCATCCGACTTAGTAGAACATCCACTATGGTGGAATGGGCCACCATGGCTAATTGAACCTGCCCTTGAAATTAGGAAATTCATTAATAGCTCCAAGGAAGAATTTAAAGAAGAAGAAAAAATCAAAACATATTTTGGTACAATTGAGTGTGAAATTCCATCCATTGTGATAAACTGCTCATCATTAACCAAACTGAAATGTATCATAGCTTGGTGCTTAAGATTTGTCAACAACAGTCGAATGCCTTCACATTCAAGGAACAGGGAGCCCCTAACATTAAGAGAGTTGAATGATGCCCTGTTGACAGTTGTTAAGTGTGTTCAATCTATTGAATTTTCCAAAGAAAAGCATTGCCTGTTAAGCAACAAGCCAATCCCTAATAAGAGTAGAATATACAATCTATGTCCCTTTTTGGATTCAAGGGAAATCATTAGAGTTGGCGGACGATTAAAAAATGTAAATGTTTATGGTGATCGGATTAATCAAGTTTTACTTCCAATATCACATCATCTTACCATTCTTATTGTAAACAATGTTCAAGTCCATAATCTTCACTCATCAACTCAAGCTACGCTTGCAGCAATAAGAAATATATTCTGGATACCTTCTGGAAGAAATGTTGTACGGAAAATTTTAAGAACATGCATGAAATGCGCTAAATTTCGTAAAAAGAAGCTCCTTTTCAATTGATGGGAAATCTACCTTTTGCAAGGATCAACAGATCAAGGCCGTTTTTGGTAACTGGAATAGATTTTGCAGGACCTTTTCTGATTAAACGGAACATGGGACGTACAACTTCTGTTGATATTTATAATTTAAAATGTTCATTTTTCATTCTATGATTATATTAATCTGTGGATTATTTTATTCTGTGGTGTAGATTATGTGTATATATATAGGTATTTTCTTTGAGTGAGAGTGGTTGAGAATCTGCGTGGAGACGTATGAGTTTCTAAAACTCTTTTTATAGTAATTTGACTTCATTGTAATTAGTGTCTTCAATAAAGAAGTTTTTTACTTATAATAGAAAATAATTATTAAGATTCTCCCAACAATTGGTAGCAGAGAGCGGTTGAATTTAAATTTATGCAAATCAAGATTAATTGAAAAATTTTTTGAAAAAAGAAAAGATGCAAAATTTTAATTTATCTCCAATAGAAAAACTTTCAGACAAAAACTACTTGATCTGGGCAAATCGAATTGAAAGTGAATTACGGGGATTAAAATTATGGAGAAGAATTATAGAAGGAGAAGAAGTGGAAAAGCCAATAGAAACAGACAAGAAATTTGATGAATAGAACAATGAATGACACTCAAGTGCTGAAATACTCGAGCGAAAAAAGTGCCAAGAAATTATGGAATATAATTGGAGAAGAAATGGCATCTAAAAATGAAGACTTACAGATGAAAAATAGAATAGAATTGTCAAAATTGAAAATGAACGAAGATGAAACGGTGGATGACTACTTAAATTGAGCAGTGATTATAAAGAGCAAAAGCATTCAAGCAGGAGATGAGATTAAAGATAGAGAGTTAATTTGCTTCGTTTTGGAAGGGTTGAGAGTTGAATTTGATTTTGACATAAAAATTATAAAATCAGACAGGCAAAATAATATGAACACTATAAGACAAATCCTGAGGGAAACAGAAGAAAAATTGAAACTTAGAAAAGAAGAAAAACGGCAAACAGAAATAGCATCTAAAGCTAGAGAGGGCCGAACGGGAAGACGAAATTTTGCTATCAAATGTTTCAACTGTGGAAAGATGGGACACATTTCTAGAGAGTGCAGAGGCAAGATCAAATGTTTTAAATGTGGAGGATTTGGTCATAAATCGGAAATATGTAGAAAGAATAGAGGTGAAGAGAATGCAGAGCATAATTATAATGGGCCTAGGAGAGGAGTAAACAGGAGAAATTATAGAGAGTCTACAAGTCATGTGATGGAGACAAGTGAAGTTAATTACGAAGGGGAAGATCAAGGGGATGAAAAAAATTAGATGGACAATGGATTCTGGAACCTCTAGCCATATGGTTAGTGGGAAGGAATTCTTTATAGAGTATGAATAGGAGGAGAGAATTATAGCAACAGCTGAGAAGGGTGCAGTGATGAAATCATCGGGAATTGGAGATATAAGAATGAAGTCGAATGTAGATGAGGGATTCATTAAATTTGAAAATGTTTTGCATGTGCCTGATTTGAGAGAAGGTTTATTATCGGTTGCAAAAATAGTGGATCATGATTTAAGTGTATTATTTAGTAAATATAAAGCTGAGGTAATAGGTAAAGATGGTGAGATTTTATATGAGGCAAGGAGAAATGGTGATAAATTTGAAGTGGAAGGAACCCTAAATATGGAAATAGCTAGAAAAGCAGAAGTAGATGATTTGCTATGGCATCAAAGACTTGCTCATGTAAATTTTCAGAAATTGAAAGAAATGTATGATAATTCAACTGTATTAGGATTAAAAAATTTACATAATAACAAAGCGAATTGCGAATCTTGTACATTAGGAAAAATTCATAGAAAATCTTACAAAAGTATACAATATAAACAATCTGAAGATATTTTGGATCTATGGCATACCGACATAGTTGGACCTTTAAATGATTCTTTTGGATATAGGTATTTTATCACTATTGTTGATGACTATAGTAATTTTACTTTTGTTATACCAATTGCTAATAAATCTCAAACAGCAGATTCCATAATAAACTTGATTATGCAAGAGGAAAGACAGACTGGCAGGAAAGTAAAGAGAATTCGAAATGATAATGGAGGAGAGTATATTTCAAACTATTTGAGGCGATGGTTATCTAGTAAGGGCATCAAACAAGAATTTACTACAGCTTATACTCCTGAAAGCAATGGAAAAGCCGAAAGATTCAATAGAACCATAGTTGAGTCAGCTAGAACCATGCTAATTGATTCTAAATTACCTTTAAAATTTTGGAGCGAAAGTGTTAAGGTGGCTGTTCATATAAATAATAGAATTAAAATCAAAGAAATGAATACAACTCCTTTCGAGATATACAAAGGATGGAAACCAAACATTGTTTACTTAAAAAGGTTCGGAAGCGAAGCTTATGTTCATATTAGAAAAGAAAAGAGAAAGAAGATGGAACCAAAAGCTCATAAAGGGATCATGATGGGCTATAGTATGATAAGAAAAGGCTATAGAATATATTTACCGGAAATGGATGAAATTCATGAAGTATCAGACGTTAAATTTAATGAAGCTAAGTTAGGATATTATTTAATGAATAATAGAGGTAGAAATCTTGATAAAAATGAACTTTTCTTTTTTTGTAGAGAAGACCAAAATTTGATTTCTCACGGGAATGAAGACTATGGTGGTAATAGAG
Organism: Cordylochernes scorpioides; assembly: GCA_030710605.1. Taxonomy (NCBI): domain Eukaryota; kingdom Metazoa; phylum Arthropoda; class Arachnida; order Pseudoscorpiones; family Chernetidae; genus Cordylochernes; species Cordylochernes scorpioides. The sequence goes on from CP092885.1 coordinate 27,048,990, forward strand.
AAGACCAAGTAGAAAATTTTAACATCGATGATGAGCATATTCCTCAAGATGAAAATGATATAGATTTGAGTGAAATAGAGGAAATACCTCCTGATGAAATAATTACTCCACATAGAAGAGGACCAGAACCAGGAATGACGAGAGAAAAGAGAGAAGAACGAGATCTTCGTTTGAGAGAAACAGAGGAAGAAGAACTTATAAAAAAGGGTGTGAGGAGATCTGAAAGATTAAGACTAATAAAGAATAAGGAAAATGTTTCTGATAGAACTTTTGAAATTAAATGTCCGAGGGATTATACCAAGAAGCACTGAATTCTGATGATAGAAAACAATGGATTAAAGCCATGGAAGATGAGATGCAAAGGATTAATAAGTTAAAAGTTTGGAGATTGATAGATAGGCCTAAAGATAAAAAATTGATCAAAAGTAGGTGGATTTTTTCAATTAAGAAAAATAGTGATGGATCAATTAAAAACTTCAAAGCGAGGCTAGTAGCTACTGGATATGATCAAATATTGGGTAGTGATTACCACGAAATTTATTCTCCAACAATAAGACCTGAGACCATAAGAATTCTAATAAAAATAGCTGCAATGAAAAAAGTTATTCCTCAGCAAAACGACGTTCAAACAGCTTTTTTATATGGTGATTTGGAGGAGGAAATATTTATGCTTCAACCTCCTGGATATGAAAAGGGAAACAACAAGATTTGTTATCTAATGAAAAGTATTTATGGCCTTAAACAAGCGAGTAGAATGTGGAATAAGAAATTAGATGAATTATTAACCAATGCAGGAATGAAACAATCTGCGAATGATCCATGTTTATATTATTGCAATTTTAGAAATCATTTCTTATATCTGGGAATTCATGTGGATGACATACTAAGTGTAGGATCTGGTGACGATTTTGAGGAAAATATTTGGAAAAAGATAAAAAGAGAGATAGATATCACGGATTTAGGAGCTGCAAAAAACTTTCTTGGAATGGAATTTGAATATAGGGATGATAGTATTTTTATAAATCAAAAGAAATATATTGAAGAAATATTGGAAACCTATAATTTACGTGATTGCAATCCTTCGAAAACTCCGTTATGCATTTCTACAAATTATGATTTATTTGAAAATAGTAAATCGATTGATCAAAATTACTATCAAGAAATTGTTGGAAAGTTGATTTACATAGCAACTAGAACTAGACCGGACATTTGTTATGCTATAAGCAATATGAGTAGATTTAATAAAGATCCTAGAGAGGTTCACATAAATGGATTGAAGAGGATATTAAGATATTTGAAGGGAACTATGAATTATGAATTGATTTATTCTAGGGGAGATTCAAGTATTGTGACTTATACTGATGCGAGTTGGGACAGAACAGCTGATGCGAGATCGTATTCTGGTTTTGTTATAGAAATGGGAAACAACTTACTTAATTGGAAAAGTAATAAACAAAGAAATGTTGCCTTGTCAACTGCAGAGAGTGAATTAGAAGCCTTATCTGAAGGAATTAAAGAATTGATTTGGACACGTAACATCATTGGGGAAATAAAAATTGATTTGAAAGATCGAATTACTGTTTATTGTGACAGCCAGAATGCTATTTCAATGATTAAGTCAAAAAATATGAAAGCAAGTACGAAGTACTTGAATAGAAAGTGTCACTTCATAAGACAAATTGTGGAAGATGAAGAAATTGAAGTTTTGCATGTCCCATCCGAAGAAATGAAAGCGGACCATCTCACCAAGAGTGTGGATGCTGTCAAGATTAAGAACTGCCTAAGTGGTGGAGTTACTTTTTGAGGAATGAAAATTGAAAATTTGAAGGGGAGATTTGTTGATATTTATAATTTAAAATGTTCATTTTTCATTCTATGATTATATTAATCTGTGGATTATTTTATTCTGTGGTGTAGATTATGTGTATATATATAGGTATTTTTTTTGAGTGAGAGTGGTTGAGAATCTGCGTGGAGACGTATGAGTTTCTAAAACTCTTTTTATAGTAATTTGACTTCATTGTAATTAGTGTCTTCAATAAAGAAGTTTTTTACTTATAATAGAAAATAATTATTAAGATTCTCCCAACAACTTCAACCACGAATGCTTACGTTGCCTCGTTCATATGTTTCAGCACTCGGGCCATTCATCTAGAATTAATCAGTAGTCTGACCACAGGTGCTCTCATATCCACAATAAGAAGGTTCATTGCTCGAAGAGGTAAACCAGCAACAATTCATAGTGACAACGCCACTAATTTTGTTGGTGCGTATAAGATTATTGGGAAACTATGTCACAATGCCAGTAAAGTTCTTACGAATTCAGAGGGAATTCAGTGAAAATTTATTCCACCATCAGCTCCACATTTTGGTGGACTTTGGGAAGCCGGAGTTAAGTCCATGAAATATCATCTTAGAAGAACAATGGGCAGTGCTTTGCTAAATTTTGAAGAACTAACAACATTGTTAGCACAAATTGAAGCTTGCCTGAATTCGCGACCTCTTTGTCCTCTTCCTGAGGACCCTGAAGATCTACAGGCATTGACTCCTGGTCACTTCTTAATAGGTGGTTCTTTAACAGCACTTCCGATGAAGATGACATCATTGCAATGAGTTTGCCAAATAGATGGCAATTAATTCAAAAATCAATGAATCATTTTTGGACAAGATGGTCCCAAGAATATGTGTCACAACTTCAACAAAGATCCAAATGGTGTAAGCCCCAACCCAACATTAAGGAAGGATCCCTGGTGTTAATAAAGAATGAACAACAACCTCCACTAGCATGGAAGATTGGAAGAATTTCAAAGGTGTTTCCAGGAGATGACACTAGAATCAGAGTGGTAGAAGTCAAGACTGCTAATGGGACTTACAGAAGACCTATTGTAAAATTATGTTTGTTACCTATATAATGTTTTTTGATGGTCCCCCATCAAGTTGGTGGCGGGAGAATGTTTAATTTAGTTAGAATATTTATGTTTATATAAAGGTTTAATATAATTTTTCTATGATTGTGTAAATATTCATTGAATTTATCATCATCACCTTTTTTTGTTTACAAAAATGTTATATGAATAATAAAGTAATGAAATTGAACGAAATGGTTGCCCTCATGTTTACTGATCCAATGTTTTAATAATCTAAGGTTTATGTTGTAAGAAAATTATACATTGAGAAGAATTATACAATAGCCATCTATGAAACCTTAAAATCGATCAGAAATACTAATTATCAAGATATATGGATTCATACTGATAGAAGAAGTGCCATATAACACTTGAGTCACTCAGGAGAACTTAGAGACAAAGTAAGCAGGAACATAATTGGTTATCTCCAAAAACTCTCGAAAATCCTCAAAAATTCACCTTCAATGGATATCCTCACACGTTGGCATTGAAGGCAATGAAGCTGCTGATGCGCTAGCGAAAAAAAGACATAAAAGAACCATTGCCACAGAAAAATAAACTTACTTTTAAATAAATAGAAACAGTAGCCAAAACAAAAATAAACAAGAAATGGAGGATTCTACCTAAGCCCAGTTGGTACATCCTAGGAGTAATGGCCACCCAGACCTCTCGGTCCATAAGCCGTTCTATTTTCACTAGCCACCGTACCAAAAGAATGATGCATTCTCCATGCACCGAGCGGCCATTGTTTGGCTCCTCGCGCCCGCCATTATAGTCTGGCTCCATGGGGATGACCAATCAACCCACAGGCGTCACCGAGAGTTCATGGCAAGGTTGCTGTCCGAGCCCTCTCGTTCGGACTTGGTTTAACCCGTCCTACGCTCCAATAGGACTCCCCCCCTCTTTGGCCCTCGTACCCTTTGTTCACAGTTATCCCTGAATCTGCCGACGAATCAAGGACCTCTGAGGTTCCGAGGTTGACATGGGGAACCGCGCGGAGGCGGGAGGGTGGTACTACTTTGTGTACCCCTTGGTTTTCCATGACGCGTTCGGCAAGGAAGCTCCCAATGGTGCACAAACAGAGCCAAGACCCAAGAGTTCCGAGACTCCGAATTTCTGTTCGGCTACTTCCGTCCAAGGAATAGGACGCTTGTCATTTTTCTTCGAACCCTTCAAAAAATCATTCAGTATTCCTCAAGAATCGGCGATAAAAGTTTGTCATTTCTGAAAATTTGCGGAGATCTTGAATTGTTTCAGGTTTCTTGTATTCCATAATGACTTTCACCTTCGACTGTATCGGCTTCGTTCCTTCTGGGGTGATTAGATATCCTAGAATTTCGATGTTATTTACATTTAGGACGGCTTTTGCTTGATTGATGCGTAGTCTGTATTGGTCAAGTCTCGAGAAAACTGTTCTCAGATTGGTTTCATGTTCTTCTTGGGATGCCGAAGCCACTAGGATGTCGTCCAAGTTTGGAAAGACAAAATCTAATCTATGTCACACTTCGTTGATGAACCTCTGGAAAGTTGCAGGGGCGCGGCATTGCCCAAAACTCATCACCTCAAATTCGAACAGTCCGAATGGTGTGATCACCGCTGTTTTTTCGCGATCATTTTTGTTAACTGGTATTTGGTAATATGCCTTATACAGGTCTATTTTGGAAAAAAAAAAAACGGGTTTTCTTTAATATATGATTAAAATCTTCCAGCTTGGAAATAGGGTATTTGTCTGGAATGGTCACACTATTGAGGTTGCGATAATCACCGCAAGGTGTCCAGGGGCCATTTTTCTTTTTAACAATGTGCAAGGGACTTGCCCAAGGCGATCTTGATGGTCGAATTATACCATTTTCCAACATGTATTGGAATTCTCTTTTTGCGATCTTTAAAAGTTCGCTATTAAGTGGCTGTTAGGTTTATTATTATTATTATTGTTTTTTATTAATTAATTATAATTCATATTCATAGAATTTTATTGTTTCTTATCATCATTTTTTTCTTCTGTTTTCTTTTGTGTTATAAATACAACTAAATCGCATTAAATCGTAATGTAATTCTCTTTTGTTGTTTGAAATAAATCAAATTGAATCGAATTGAGTCAGCTCGTTCTTTCTAGAAGAAACTTCAAAGAAAACGTGCTAACATTCTTTGGTGCCGAAACCCGGGAAAGAGGTAGAAGAAATAGAAAGTTCTTAGAAGCCATAGAAATAAAGAAAGGTAAGGTTTTGAATACTAATCTTTAAAATATGGAAACAGAAATCTTAATTTTTGAATCTCTGATTTAAAAGTTTAGAATTGATAAAAGCAGATGCAGAATATAATTTAGAAGGCAATGATAAATACGCACTTATGCAAAATAAAGAAGACTTGTTAAATTTAAAAGCTAGCTTGATAATCAATATGTGAAATTAGTAAAATATAAAGGCATTGATGCTGAAGAAAAATTTAAGGTATCCTTTGAGGCAAAGTCTAAAATCAATTCTTTTTGATAAAAATAAATAGATCGCTGGGAAATTTAAATAAAAATACATTTTCTGGTGAAACGCATTTAGAACTTCCCAAATTTCAATTGCCCACCTTTAGTAGTGATATTTCAGATTGGCTGAGTTTTAAGGAAATTTTTATTAGATCTATTGATCAAAATCCAACACTGGGAAATTATCAAAACTTCAATATTTAAATTCTGCACTAAAAGGAAATGCCGTTAGACTTATTAGGGCGTTCAATATTTCTGATAAAAATTATCCTATTGCCTGGCAAACCTTAGTCAATAGATTCGACAAAAAAAAAAGTGAATTGGCTTTTAAACAAATTCTAAATTTGTATGATCTAAAAAATGTAAAACAAGAATCGACTAAAAATTTACTTGATCTCCTGGACACTTTTAACGAAAGCATTCAGAATCTCTCTATCCCCGGATTGGAACGTAATAATTTATCGGATATGATTTTAATTCATATAATTCAATCAAAACTTGATCGTTCAATAAGAAAGGAATGGGAGATGAGTTTGCATGAGAAAGAATATCCATCGTATGAAAAGATTATTTCTTTCCTGGAAATATTTGCTGGAAGTCTCGGGAGTTTTCAGAATAAAGAAAATTCAAAACAATTCTACAAAATGAATAAATCCACTCATTCTCATTCAGCAACATTTGCCTCTGGCTCTAGTATAGATAGCAGAGTCAAGTCATGTGTCTTATGTAAAGGTGAACATTTTTTGTTAAAATGTCCTAAGTTTAATGGTATGATGTTACCTGAAAGATGGACATTTGTAAAATATAATCGTCTATGTTACAACTGTCTAAGATCTAACCATAGAGTATCGTCATGCGTCTTCACGCAAAATTGCAAATCATGTAATAAGAGACATCATACTCTTTTGCATCAGTTCAAACCGGAAATGTTAAGTCCTGTTGCGGAAATATCTCCATTGACCCATGCCAGTGTCTCATGTTTTGCAGACAACAAAAGTAATGATCGGATATTACTCTCTACGGCTTTAATAAAGGTCAAATCGGAAAACGGGTTTCTTCAAACATGTAGAGCCCTCATAGATACAGGCTCTCAAAGGTGTCTTATAACAAATAGTTGTCGAAAGAAATTAAATCTTTCTCTTGCTGAATGTAAAACTACATTTTTTGGTTTGGGAAACAAACTTGTAGAACAATCAATGGGTGAGGTCTCTCTCCAATTTAGCCCACATTTCTCAAACCTAATATTCAACGCCAATCCTATAGTCATTGATAAGATCACATCAGAATTGCCCAATTTCTTTATAGAAAAGGATAATTGGCCTTATTTGAAAAATCTTCTGTTGGCTGACCCCAATTTTGACAAATCTAGCCAGATTGATTTAGTGATAGGAGCAGAGCTTGCTCCATGCTTATTTAACGGGAAGGTTAGATTCCAAATTTTATCTGGACCCACTGCGTGCGGATCCAAATTGGGATGGTTACTTACAGGTAAAATATTACTGTCAGGTGAAAATTCCAATCAAGATATAACTATGTTCGCGTCGGAGGAACAAGATGATTTTCTCAAAAAATTATGGGAGCTGGAGTCAGTACCCTCTGCCAAATCTTTAACCAGAGAAGAAATTTCGCGTGAAGAAATATATATTAATAACCTCAAAATTCTGGAAGATGGAAGGTACTCTGTTGGGCTGCCATTTAGAACATTGCCAACTCTTGGCGAATCTAGGATCAATGCTCTGAAACGATTTCAATCACTTGAAAGAAAATTACAAAAATCTCCAAGTATCCTAAAACAATATTGTGATTTCATGGACGAATATCTTTTAATCAATCATATGGAGCTCATTCCCAGTAATGTGCTGGATTCACCTTCAGGACAATGTTATTATATACCTCATCATTGTGTTTTTAAGGAGCAAAGCACTACTACTAAATTGAGAGTTGTTTTTGTTGCATCTTGCAAAACTAGCAATGGCAAATCTCTAAATGACTTTCTTCATGTAGGACCAAAACTACAACAGAATATTTTCAACATTCTGATAAGATTTCGAACACGCCCAAAAGCTTTTTCAGGAGATATAGAGAAAATGTATCGCCAAGTAAGAATCGATTCTAGGGATTGTGATTTCCAGAGAATTTTATGGAGAAAAAATCCATCAGAACATTTATTGGATTATAGACTGCTGACTGTGACATATGGATTGTCTTGTGCGCCATATCTCGCCATGCGTACCCTACATCAACTTGCAAGGGACAAGGTGTCAACTTTCCCAGTGGCCTCAAAAATAGTACAAACCGATTTTTATGTTGATGACTTGCTTTCTGGTGCAGACACAATTGAAGAAGCTACATGTCATAATCGTGAAGTCAATAATCTTCTTTCTTCAGCCGGATTTTCTCTTAGGAAATGGAGATCAAACGTCCCGGAGGTCCTTTCTGGATTTTCAGAACAGGTTGAAGATAGGCATAATATTTGGGAATTCGAGAGTGATTCATGTGTCAAAATACTTGGTGTTTGTTGGAATCCTTCCTTGGACATTTTTCAGATTATTTTTAATGACATTCCAGAACACACGAATTCTAAAAGACATTTGTTGTCCCACATCTCCTGAATATTTGATCCTATAGGCTGGCTGTCACCAGTTATTATTCGTCTTAAAATTTTGCTTCAATCACTTTGGAAACAGAAGTTGAATTGGGATGATCCCTTGCCTGATACTTTGTGCTCTCAATGGGAGAAAATTGAAAATGAATTATCCGTATTAAATAAAATTAAAATTCCTAGATACTTCTCGTGCAGGGGAGCTTTACTTTCTGTTGAACTTCATGGTTTTTGTGACTCTTCAGAAGTTGCATATGCTGCAGTATTTTAAATAAGATCTCATTTCAAATCGGGCCAAGTGAAAGTTTCTTTGATTGCTTCCAAGACGAGGGTAGCTCCTCCGAAAATGATTTCCATACCACGGCTGGAGCTGTACGCTGCTATTCTTCTCGCAACTTTATATGATACTATTCGCAATTATTTATGCTTACAAATTGATAGAGTATTTTTATGGACTGATTCCAAAATTGTTCTCAGCTGGATTAAATCTGAATCTAGACATTGGAAACCATTTGTCGGAAATAGGATTGCTGAAGTTCTAAGATTGACTTTACATTCTTCCTGGTATTATGTCATTTCGAAAGATAATCCTGCAGACTGCGCTTCCAGAGGTATAGCTCCTTCAGAGCTGGTGGATCACTCTCTTTGGTGGCGAGGACCAACTTGGCTCTCGGATGTGAACTTTGAAGATCCAATTCAAACTCAATATGATTTTCCGAAAGAAATTTCGGGTGAAAGACGAAAACCTTTCTCTGTTTTTCATTCCACTAATCTTCTTTTCCCAGACTTCATTTTCAAATACTCAAATATCAACGAACTTGTTAGAATTACAGCATGGATTTATAGATTACGACTATACGACACTACGATTACGATATTGGATTCCTGCAGGCAGAAGTTTGGTCAAGAAAATAATCCACCAATGTATGGTGTGTTTCAGGGCTAAACGCCAAGTTACCAAGCAAATCATGGGAGATCTGCCTATGCACCGAATTGTGAAATCAAATCCGTTCACTAAAACTGGAATCGACTTTGCAGGACCGTTTTTTTGATGAAACCAAACATCAAAAGATCCAAAGTAAAATTAAAATCATATGTTGCTTCATTTGTATGTTTCTGCACAAAAGCAATTCATATAGAAATTGTATCAGACCTATCTTCAGCGGCTTTCCTCGCAGCCCTCAAGCGGTTTATTTCTCATCGAGGAAAACCTTCTGATATATTTAGTGATAACGGGACCAACTTTAGGGGAGCAGTTTTATATATTGAAAGCTTCAACAATTCAAAAATTCATATCTAATGAACAAATCAACTGGCATTTTATACCTCCTTCCGCCCCAAATTTCGGAGGTATTTAGGAGGCTGGAATAAAATCTTTCAAATTTCATCTTCTCAGATGCTTAAAGTCTCAGATTCTCACATTTGAAGAGCTGAGTACTCTGACAACTCAAATAGAAGCTTGTTTAAATTCGCGACCTATTTGTCTTCTAAGTTCAGATTCAGACGATTTTTATTCTCTTACACCAGGACACTTCTTAATCGGGAGGCCCTTAACTGCCCCTCCAAAATCTAATGATGATGATGATGTTCCGATAAACTACCTCGATCGCTGGAGCCTAAATCAAAAAATTAAAAATGTATTTTGGAAACGTTGGAATCGAGAATACCTCAACAATTTGCAACAACGACTAAAATGGCAAAAATCCTCACCCAACATTAAGGAAGGTGACCTCATCTTGCTCAAGGATGCCATATCACCACCAGCAATGTATTGAAGCCTTGGTCGCATCACCAAAGTCTTTCCGGGAGCGGACGGAAAAGTTCGAGTCGTCGAGGTGAAGACCAAGCACCAAGAACGCCTTACTAGAACTGTCTCTAAAATAGTACCATTACCTTTTGCTGAGGACTAAGTTAGTTCACCGGGGTGGAGTATGTTGGTTTTTTATTATTATTATTGTATTTTATTAATTAATTATAATTCATATTCATAGAATTTTATTTGAAGACATTTTGAATATGCCTACTTCCGCCGGGGAGGACCTACGTCACCGGAGGAACTACGTTCCGGCCAGCCAATCACCGAGCTGCCCAGCAGGCAGTCCATCCTCCCTTCCCATTAGTCTAAATAAAGGAGCTTAACACTTGCCTGTTGTTCGCGTCGACTCCGCGTGCTTCTAATCTATCCATTTCAATCGGCAGATGTAGTGGGATAATTGACTACTTCCTTCCATTATTATATCATCTAGTCCAGCTTCAACTTATAGCCCAACATCTGGTAGCAGAGCGTGGTTAATTCGAGACACCACGTGCAAGATGACCTCGACGCTGATCAACACACCCCTCGAGAAACTCAATGATCAGAACTACAGAAGCTGGAAGTATAATACGAAGATGATGCTAATCGAAAGAGAACTCTGGAAGTATGTTACGGAGCCAGCACCCGATGAAGAAGCCTCAAGAATAATCTTCAACATGAAGCAAGAAAAGGCGTTAGATATGATAGCACTGACGATCTCACCGAGCCAACAGATTCATATAATGGACTGTACCACTGCACGAGAAGCATGGGATACCTTGGAACAAGTATACGAACCCAAGTCAAGGTCAAGAATCCTCCAACTGAAGAAGCAGTTCATCTCCATAAGATTCGAAGAACAAGAGACGATGACGAACTATTTGGGGAGACTGAAGATCTGTTCGGATCAGTTAAGAGAGGCAGGCGCAGAAATGCAAGATCAAGACCTCGCCTATTCAATGCTTGCTGGCCTACCAGAGTCATACGACGGAATCATCATGACCTTCAGCAACGTAGAAGACAAGGAATTCACCTCTAGCAAGGTAAAACATGTGCTGCTAGCAGAATACGAGAGACGGATGGCCCGACGTGTGAATAACACAAATGAAGCTTTGCAGTTCGGGACAACGACCAGAAAGGAAGACAAGAAGAAGAAAAATTTCACCTGCTACAAGTGCGGCAAGGAAGGACATATCGCGAGATCATGCAGAGGAAAGGCTAAAACTCCAGCTCCAAATTTCCAACCCCCGAGATGTAGCACTCACGAGATAGCAGGAAGCGAAATGCTAACAGTCCTATCCTGCGCCATCCCTGACAACTCTTGGGTAATCGACAGCGGCGCGACTCACCACGTGTGTAACAAAAGGGAGTGGTTCACCAACTTCCAAGGAATAACGTCGGATCCGATCCTAACAGCGAGTGGGACTACACGAGCGGAAGGATGCGGCGACATCAATTTCAAGGCCTATGTGGGTAAGCACCACGTTGACCTAAAACTATGTAATGTGCTGTATGTCCCTAATGTGCGACGAAACCTATTGTCAGTCTCGAGCATGGAAAATAAGGGCAAGATAGTTAATTTTGCGAACAGAAGAGCGCAAGTTTTCGATTCGGAGAACCGAATTGTTGCAATAGCACATGATGTAAATGGATTGTATGTCATGAAGGGTAGAGTCATTTTACCAAACGCTGAATTGTTTGACAGTCAAAAGAGTTCACAAAAACAAACATTAGAACTATGACATCAGAGATTCTGTCAAGTAAACAATGACGCAATTGAGAGAATGGCAAAGGGGGAATTAGTTAAGGGGTTAGAGATCTCCTCCATTGATCGAAGTCTGTGTGATGATTGTTGTGTAGCAAAGTCCACGAAAGAGCCACACAAACCCATTAGGAATATAAGATCTAAAAGGCCATTAGAATTAGTTCACACTGATATTTGTGGTCCAATGCCTGTTAGATCTATTGGAGGAAGCGCATATTTTCTAACATTCATTGATGATATTATTCTAAAAAGATAACCCTGTTTTGCCTTAAACATAAAAGCGAAGTGCTAAAACACTTCGACTCGTATCTCGCTAGGGCTGAGAGAGAAACCGGACATAAGCTAAAGGTGCTAAGATCCGACAATGGACTCGAATATTGCAACCATGAATTTAAAACTAGGCTAGAGCAACTTGGCATCAAACACAAACTAACGAACACCTACTCGCCACCTATGAACGGCGTTGCAGAAAGGGCTAATCGAGTGTTGTTGGACATAACCCGATCTTGTTTACACAGCGCCGAACTCCCTCTAGATTCTGGGCAGAGGCAGTAAACACTGCAGCTTATATAAGAAACAAGTGCTACAATAGCGCCCTAGGAGATAAAGTAACCGATGAACTTTGGTCATCAAGAAAACCGAGTGTTCGCCACTTAAAAGCTTTCGGGTGCTTAGCATATAGCCATATCCCCACAGAAAGGCGAAAGAAACTGGACAATCGAGAAAATAGGTGCATTCTTGTTGGTTATTCTTCCCAGACTAAAGGCTATCTTCTTTGGTGTCCGGAAACTCAACACGTAATCCAGACGAAGCATGTCAAATTTGACGAATCCAAGATAGGACTGAAGTGGACTAAGGTTGAGGATGAACCTGAAAGATGCAACCATATTTGGATAGAACCCGATAACCAGCTTGAAGGAGATATAGATCTAAAACCTGAAGCGAAAAGAGAACGTAATGATGATAAGAGTGATCAGGATTTAGTGGGAGAAAACAACGACGACATTGTTCAAACTAGGCCTAAAAGAATTGTACGAAACCCTTATGGGCGTGCTGGAAAGCCAAAGGTAGAACAGCATTTCCTAGATATCATCGAACCCACAACTTTCGAACAAGCCATAAACAGCAAAGAGGCACCGTACTGAAGAAGGGCCATGAAGGATGAATTGAGAAGTCTTGAGGATAGAAATACGTGGACGTTGTCCGACCGACCACTTGGCAAGCGTCCAATAACAATATTCTGTGATAATAGAGCTACCATCGAATTTTCTAAAAACAACATAGAAAACAATAGGTCGAAGCACATTGACATACGGTATCATTATATAAGATAAAAGGTCAACAGCGGAGACATCCATGTGAATTACATCTCTACCAACGACAACCTGGCCGACATCTTCACCAAGGGCCTCAAAAAAACTGCACATCAGAATGCTTGTGCAGCTATGAATTGTCTGGATACTGGCATACTACACGGCATATCCAAAGTGGGGGAATGAAGACATTTTGAATATGCCTACTTCCGCCGGGGAGGACCTACGTCACCACTACATTCCGGCCAGCCAATCACCGAGCAGCCCAGCAGGCAGTCCATCCTCCCTCCCCATTAGTCTAAATAAAGGAGCTCAACACTTGCCTGTTAATCCATTTCAATCGGCAGATGTAGTGGGATAATTGACTACTTCCTTCCATTATTATATCATCTAGTCCAGCTTCAACTTATAGCCCAACATTATTGTTTCTTATCATCATTTTTTTCTTCTTCTGTTTTCTTTTGTGTTAAAAATACAACTGAATCGCATTAAATCGTAATGTAATTCTCTTTTGTTGTTTGAAATAAATCGAATTGAGTCAGCTCGTTCTTTCTAGAAGAAACTACAAAGAAAACGTGCTAACAGTGGCCTTGCTCTAGCATATACCGGCGGACCTTTCATAATGCTTGACATTGTGTTGGATTTTTGGCTTCATTTAATTTGGAATCGTTATATTTGGGAAAGTATTTTAGTTGTTACGCAAACTTTGACTTTTATCATCATCGATGCTGACGTCACTTCCAACTTCTACCTTCAACCATTATGTTATGTTTTATCGCTAGCTTGTTTTAACAATATTTTTATTGGAACAAGTCGTTCCTTAAATATATATATATTTGTTTTTATCTAAAGGGATGTCCTCGTAACTACAACATACGTGAGTACAAAAACAACTAGAAATCCTTAAAAAAGAAACATCGTATTTTTGTTAAGCCTATATCAATTTGGTAGAAGAGCGTGGTTTGGGCGCGCGAATTGGACTAACCGCCAATTGATCCATTTAAATCAAAAAGAAAAATAAATAATTGGACTAACCGCCAATTTAGAAAGAAAAAGTTGAATGAAAATGGATACATCTAACTTAGCAAAAATCGAACAGTTAACAGAAAACAACTATACAACGTGGTCCATGAAAATGGAAGCAATTCTAGATTCAAAAGATCTCTTCGAGGACGTAATTGTTAATGACGAGCCAGACTTTACAAAAAATAAACTAGAATATGATATTTGGAAGAAAAAGAATCGGGAAGAATACAGCCTAATAATATTGTCACTTTCGGATGACTTAACAATCATCTTTCGAGGCGATAAAAGGGCCAAAAGAATTTGGTACGACATAAAGAAAAGGTTTGAAGGATCTCTAGAAAATAAAAGGATAGACCTAATGTTGGATCTAGCCAGACTAAAATTGAACCCAAATGAAAATGTTAACATGTATATTGTACGAGCACAGAAACTGGCACAAGAGATCACCCAGCTAGGAAAGACTGTAACAGAAAGAGAACTTGTACGATACATTGTTGAAGGACTCACACCTAACTTTGACACGATCACAGCAGCACTGTCAATAAACAGAGGAATCTCCTTACCAGACTTGAGACAAACTACTGGATTTCGAGAAGAAAAGACAGGACAGAAGCAAAAATCATGAAAATGTTTTCAGATCATCAGGCAACCAATTCAAAGAAAAGTCATGCTTCATTTGCAAAAGAAAATGACATTTCAAGAAAGACTGTTGGTTCAACCCTAACAACAAAGGAAATCAAAATAATACAACAAACAAAAATAACATGGCCAGTACAAGGAACTACCATAAAGGACCAAAACAAAACAAAGACACGGCCAGATCAGCAATCCAAGAACGAACGGAGGAACCATCCCAACGAAGAAACTCCACTTCAGAATACGCACTACATGTAATCACAAGGGAGGAACGCCCGACGACTCAGGACGTGTGGATAATTGATTCTGCGTGCACAAGCCACATGACTTCCCATGTTGAATGGATCGAGCACAAGACGGAGGAGAGAAGAAGCATACAAGTGGCGGAAGAAGGGAGACACATCGAATCTGCCTCATCAGGATCAATTCAAGCTACTGTACAAGGTAAGGACAAACTTAACAACGCTGTAACCCTGCATAATGTCCTCCATGTACCACACCTGAAAGGAAATCTAATGTCCATTCCAAGCGTGGTAAGAAGAGGGAACTCTGTTCTTTTGAATTCTGAAGGAGCATACATATACTCTTCTGATGACAAGCTAATAGGAACAGGCAACTTTGATGGTAACATGTACACATTGAACATATCACGTTTATCTGAAGCAACTCATGTTCCAAATGAACATTGCTTGATTTCAAAGGACATTTCTAGGACTGCATGGCACAGAAGGTTAGGACATCCTAGTGACAACAAATTAGACCTGATTTTGAAGAACAATCTTCTAAAAGGCTTGGACTCTATAAATGGTACCCTTGATCAATGTGATGCTTGCTCCTTGGAAAAATGACCAAAGTACCCTATGTTCACACAGATAGCAATCAGGAAAGCTACCCCTTTGAAGCCATTTATGTCGATCTCTGTGCTCCAATGAGAATAAACTTCTTGGGCGAAAGTAAATATTTCTTGACCATCGTAGATGGATTTTCTAGGATAATATTTGTATAATTTCTCAAAGATAAACTCTCAGCAGCAGAAGTTTTGAAGAAGTTTATTGTAAAGAGAGAAAACGAGCTAAACTCAAAACTAAAACGACTTAGAACAGATAACGGAACAGAATTTATCAATAAAAACCTTGAAACCTTCATAGAATCCAAAGGAATTAAACATTAACTAACTACACCGTACACCCCAAGAAGCAAAGGGCGAGTTGAAAGAGCTAACAGAACACTATTAGACAAAGGCCGAACACTTCTGGCAGACTCCCAATTACCCCTACACTTCTGGGCAGAAGCTGTGAATACAGCTGCATATCTGTACAATCTAACTCCCACAACCAATGACCCAGACACTACCCCTATGGAAAAATGGAAAGGTAAAAAGCCATCCGTCTCTCACATCATGAGATATGGTTGTGAAGTCTTCTATAAAATCGAGAATCATCAAAGACACAAACTAGAAGCTAAATCTAAGAGAGGAATATTTGTGGGCTATTCAAGATGCAGAAGAGCTTATCGAGTATTTGATATCACAGCGAGAGTTATTCTTGAAACCGCAGACATTCACTTCAGAGAGAACAATAATGTCATCTCGGAAGAAAAACAAAGTGATAATAATATGGATACTGACACATATTTCTTTATTCAGGAGGATGAACAACTGGACAATCATGTTCTATCAGATGTTGATATTGAAGAGCCAGCACCAGATACCATGATCAACAGACAGACAGAGTCAAGTGGATCAGACAGACCACAAAGAACTCGAACAATACCTAAAAGATTTGATGACTACGTTCTGGCTACTACGAATGAAACCATTCCGAAAGACTATGATGAAGCCATCGCATGCGAAGACAAGAAACATTGGGAGAACGCAATGCTTGAGGAAATACAGAACATGTACTCGCATCAAGTATGGGAACTGGTTCCTAGACCTGTAAACGCTAAAGTTGTCAAAGGTAAATGGGTGTTCAAAATATCTAAAGACCAAGAAAACAAAAACAAAACTCACAAAGCTAGACTTGTTGCAATGGGATACAACCAAATCCCAGGAAGAGATTACAACGAAAGTTTCAGCCCTGTAATTAAAAATGCCACCCTCAGGACTATTTTGTCAATGGCAGCAACAAAAGATTCAGTCATTAAACTATTTGATGTGAAAGCAGCCTATCTAAATGGAAACATTGAAAACACAATATTCATGGAACAACCTGCTGGATTTGTCCGAACAGAAACAAAGTTTGAAAACTCAACAAAAGTATTTACAGTCTACCTCAATCCGGAAGATCGTGGAATGAGAGATTCAGTCAAGTACTTCATGACTGTGGACTGGAAAAACTTAAATCTGATCCTTGCCTATTTAAATGGAAGAATGAAGACAAATACTTCTATGTAGGGATATATGTTGATGACTTTATCACTGTCTCAGATTCTGAAGATACTTCAAACAGATTCATCAATAAATTGAGACATCACCTGGAAATAAAGGATGTAACATGTAAAGGCATGTTTTTGGGAATCAAGATCATACAAGACAAGGAGGGAATTTCGCTACAGCAAAGCCACTATGTACAACAAATATTGCAGAAAAATGGAATGGAAAATTGTAAGGAAGTTCCAACACCAGGTTCCAAAGAAATCAATTTGAACAATCATATTGAAGGTGACAATTGTGATCAGCACACTAGCCAAGAAGCCCTTGGAATGCTAATGTTTCTAGCTGTTAACACCAGACCCGACATCGCTTACATCACTAGCAAACTTTCACAGTACTCCAGACAACCAAAACAGATGCACTGGACAGCAATCAAAAGAGTGATGAGATACCTGCGAGGAACAATTGACCTAGGAGTGAAATTTGAAAGAGGGAAGACTGGAATCCTTAAGTCCTACACCGATGCCAGCTGGTCGACCACTCATGATAGAAAATCCTACGGCGGATATGTATTGAAGCTCGGCGAAGCAACTATAGACTGGAAAAGTAGTAAACAACCACTCGTCGCCCTCTCCACAATGGAAGCGGAAATGATAGCTGCTTGTGAAAGCTGCTGTCAAATCAAGTGGATAATAAACCTGCTACGAGAGCTGGAAGAATGGAATTTCATGGAAAAACCAACTGCGATCTATACAGACAGTCAGTCATTGATCAACTGGATCTCCAGCCCTAAACAAAGCAGTCGCTGTAGACATATCAACAGAAAATAACACTTCTTGAGAGACTGTTATGAATCCAGAGACATCTGCCTTCTGTAAAAGCCATCTCAGGACCTGGAGGCGGATATCTTCACAAAGGACCTATCCCGAGACCAGATGAAGAAACACCTGGAGAACCTCAGCATCGTGGGAATAAAGACAAAGTAAGGAGGGAATTGTTACGCAAACTTTGACTTTTATCATCATCGATGCTGACGTCACTTCCAACTTCTACCTTCAACCTTTATGTTATGTTTTATCGCTAGCTTGTTTTAACAATATTTGTGTTATGTTTGTTGAATTAATGACAAAGGCCAGTTTAAAGGTTATACGGTGAATAAGGAAACATAGTTTATTTACTTTTAAAATATACGCGTGGTCTCATGCTACCACTCGAGATAGGCTTACTTCCTCTCTACCTCCGCGCATGCGCGGCGGCTACGTCACGTCCGGGCGCGGCGGATACGTCACGTCCGGTGACGTTACGACATCACATCTTCCCCCTTTCCTGTAACACTTGGACCGTAGTCGCGAAGCGATGGGAGAACTGTTAGGAGGTGGGGTAGACTCCTCCTGGCTGGCGGGGTCATCCAAATGTATTCCCAGTTCATGTCGGATGTCAGGACGGGTGTAGGTCCCGGCACACTTCTGGTACAGTCTCAGTCTGTGGGCATTCCACACTTTACCATCAGATAGCACAAATGTAAATGGTCGCAGTTTTTTGGTTATGGTGAACGGGCCCCTCAACTTGGAACGTCCTTTCATGACGGGATCACCCGCTTTGACTTTTACCTGATCTCCAACTTGTAGTTTAGGACTACAGCTTTTACTTTCACTGTCGCTCTTGTCTTCCTGACGGCAAGCTTCCTCAGGTGGTTTTGTTTTAACTTCCTTATCGAACACGTGCACCAAAGTTCTCAAAGTTCTTCCATGGAGCACTGCTGAAGGTGTTTGCTTCGTAACGGTGTGCGGTGTAGATCTGTATTCTCTCAAGAACAGTTGTATCGTTCTTTTAACCTCTGTATGCTGTAGGTGTGCTGTCAGGACCGTTGACTTTAGAGTTTTATTGAAGTTTTCCACTTCTCAGTTGCAAGCTGGGTGGTAGTTAGCAGTCCGTATATGCTTAATACCATTGCTCCCCAGGAAGTCTTCAAACTCCTCGGAGATAAAGGGTGTTCCATTGTCGGCGGCAATCTCACGTGGAAATCCCTCTCTAGATAAAACATCTTCCAAAAAGTTCATTATCACTTTAGAGGTAGTCTTGTTCGTACATAAGACTTCGGGCCATTTAGATGTGTAGTCAATTAGAGTTATAGCAAACCTGAATCCAATCTCGGAGTCAATGAAGGGTCCAACTATATCCAGGCCAAGTTTAGTCCAGGGATTTGCTGGCCTTTCGACAGGAGTTATGGGGACTCGAATAGACTTTAGTCTCTTGTCGTGGTTCTTACATACCCAGCAATTGGTTACCAAGTCTTCCACATCTTTATCCATCCCGGGCCACCAATAGCTTTCTCTTAACCTTTGCTTAGTTCTGACCATTCCTCGATGAGCTTTATGAGCAAAGGATAGCCATTTATTTCGGAGAGATACTGGCACTAGAATTTTCCTTTTTCATTCAAGATCAGGTCCTCCTGAACTGAAAGATCCTTTCTTAATCTGAAGTACTTATTTAATTGTGAAGATTCATTATTACTCCATGGTTTCATCAGTTGCTCTTTTAAGGCAATAATTTCAGGGCACAGTGAACATTCTCTCAGGAATTCCTCTTCACTGATAGCCAACATGTCCTGATTGATCGATGCAATTAGTTCAACTTCACCATCATAGTCCTCATGGGATGATAGCGATGATCTGGAGAGATAATCAGACAATACGTTATCTCTTCCCTTTTTGTATTCGATGTTGTAATCAAAGTTCATGAGCCTTGCAGACCATCTTGCAATTCTCAGTCCTGCTCTATCGTTGCCTTTAGTTGTAGGCAATGTCGTTTGAGAGGATTGATCCGTTCTCAAAGTGAACTTCAGACCCCAGACCCATCTTCTAAACTTTTCACAAGCCCAAACACAAGCGAGGGCTTCTTTTTCAACGATTGAGTATTTCCTCTCAGCATCAGAAAGTGTTCTTGAGGCACACGCCACAATGCGCTCCTCTTCCTTTTCTGACAGCTGAGAGACTACGCATCCTATGCCGCTATGAGATGCATCAGTTGTAATGACCGTAGGCAATTTTGGACAAAATAGAGCAAGTACTTGTCCCTTTTTAAGAGAGTTCTTTACACTTTGCAAAGCTTTTGCATGTTCTCCTCTCCATTTAAACTGAACACTTTTCTTAAGCAACTTTTGTAAGGTTCCATAATTGTACTTTTGTTAGGGATGTATTTCTGGAACCAGTTTATCATTCCGATTAAGGATCTAAGACCTGACTTATCTTTGGGAGGAGGGGCATCTAAGAGAGGTTTCATCAACTCCTCATCCAGATGAACTCCATTATCATCAATTATGTGCCCTAAAAATTTTAAGGACTTCTGCCTGTAAATTGACTTTGCATCATTTAGCATAAGGTTGACTTCTCTAAGTCTAGACAGAACTTGATTTAACTTTTTATCATGGTCTTCCATACTGCTACCCCCAATTATTATATCATCGAGGTAACAACTTACACCTTGAATGTCCCTCAGAAGTTCACTTAAATATCTTTGAAAAGCACCTGGTGCTGAGCTCAGGCCATAGGGCAACCTTTTAAACTGGTAAATCCCCATATGAGTAATAAAAGCAGTGAGGTACCTGCTATCAGGGTGAAGTCTTATCTGGTGGTATGCCTGGGATAGATCCAAGTTAGTAAAAACTTTACAACCGTGCAAGGATGATAGCATGTCCTCAATTAGTGGAATTGGGTAGGCATCCAATATCACAGCCTTGTTCGGTTCTCTTAGGTCAACGCAAAGCCTTATTGAGCCATCTTTCTTTTTGGAGACCACAATGGGTGAAATCCATTTAGATGTAACAATGGGTTCAATGATGTCCATTTTCACCAGGCGTTGAATTTCCTTGTGTACTTCATCTAAAAGGACTGGTGGCAATCTCCTTAGTTTTTGTTGTACCGGCGGTACACTCGTATCAACAAAGATTTTGTACTCAATGTCCTTTGCGAAGGGTAAAGTTTCTAGAATCTTGCTACTTTCAGTGATTTGGTTGACTCTTTCATCCTTTATGGAAAGCCCGAGTTTATTAAATAACTCCAATCCCAAAATAGGTGAGTCAGCTCTAACAACATGTAAGAGCGTATGTACAACAGTGTTACCATGCTTAATTTTAGCGGGAAGGTCACCAAGTACGTCAATAGCTTGCTGCGTATAGCTTTTTAGTGCTACCGAAGCTGGGTTTAATTTAATGTTTTCAAAGTATTTGGTGTACAAACTCTCTGGAATCAATGACACTGAGGATCCTGTGTCAACTAGGAACTTTATAAGAACATTACTTGTTCCACCATTAACATTCAAGTCCATTTCAAGCTTTGAAGGCTGATGAATTGGTTGGTTACATTGTGCCATTGTAATGTTCTTAACTGAAAACTTAGATAAACAATACTTTTTAAAATGCCCTACCTTCAGGCACTGGTGACACTTTACATCCTTAGCAGGACAATCAGGACTTGTAGCTTTATGCTTACCTCCACAGCGCAGACACTTGAAGTTTGTCGAGATCTTTTTGCGCTCCCGAAGATTAGGCTCAGTGCGGCGATCATTAGCAGCGATCTTATTTATCTCTTCGGGCGTATTATCGAACATCTTGTTGTCCTCCTGGGCCTTCTCGTACTGAGTAGCAAGTTGCACCACTTGATCCAGGTTTAAGTCCGTAGTCTCCACTAGAAGCCGATCCCGTAGTTGCTTGATTTTGGTTCCGACAATGAACCGATCCCGAATCAATTCGTCTTCCATAGAACCATAGGCACAGTCTTTAGCCAGCGCGCGTAGTGCCGATATGTAGTCAGCGATTGTCTCGCTTTCGACTTCATCCTGATTACCCAGGGGCGAGATTTAACAACATATCTCTGCCTTAGAAGATCAATAGCTTCACTTAAGGAAGTGACAGTACTGGCCTTGGGCAACGTGTAATATTGCCGTTGTGTTTCAGCTCCAACACTGTTCAAGAAGATAGCAATTTTTCTGTTTTCTTCCACATTTAGTTTATCCTCAGCAATCATGTAGTTGTTGAAATAACGAACATATTCGTCAAAGTCCATGCTTTGGATGCCATCTTGCAGGAACGGGATGAGTTTACCGGCAGCCATCTTGAATTATTTGTTTACATCCAAAAAAAATAATCAATAAAAAAAAAAATTGATCACTTTACCTTGAATCCTCGTCGCCACTTTCTCACGTTTGTTGAATTAATGACAAAGGCCAGTTTGAAGGTTATACGGTGAATAAGGAAACATAGTTTATTTACTTTTAAAATATACGCGTGGTCTCATGCTACCACTCGAGATAGGCTTACTTCCTCTCTAACTCCGCGCATGCGCGGCGGCTACGTCACGTCCGGTGACGTCATGACATCACAATTTGTATTGGAACAAGTTGTTCCTTAAATAAATATATATTTTTTTTTATCTAAAGGGATGTCCTCGTAACTACGTGAGTACAAGAACAACTAGAAATCCTTAAAAAAGAAAAATCGTATTTTTGCTAAGCCTATATAAGCCTATATCATTAGTCAAAGTACATATTCTTTCGAAATATGAGGAAGTGGGTAGTTAATAGTAAAATTAATTAAATTAGGAACTAAATATAGTTTTAGGAATAGAAAATTGTAATATTATTATAAACATAAAAAAGGTTTGGGAATAAAAAGGAATAATATCTAATTAGCTGAGGTTTGTCCTAACAGCGCCATCTATTTACAGTTTTAGAAACTATTCATCCTACAAACTCGTGGAATTCTTGTAATCTTTACACAAGGGGTAAGAAACGAAAAAAAAAACATAAAATGCTGTTATCAAACTTTTGAGTGTGCTTCTTAAGAGTGAAAAACCTTTAATATGTGTGCAAAAAATTTCCATATTAAAATAAAAATGTGATTTTTCTGAATTAAAAATGATATTAATAAAATATACAGTATTAAAGTAAACTAATTTCTTAAAAAAAAAATGTTTCAATTTAAAATTTTAAAATGAAACATTTCTGTTAAAGTTTTAAATAAAATCGAAAATACCGCTTAAAATTGCAAAACCTATAAATAAATATAGATAAATTGATAATAAAAAAATGTCTTCAATGAAATAAAATTATCTTTAAGTAAATTAAAAATATTTTTATTGTAATTGAAATACGATTAATAAAATCAAGAGGTATATTTGCCTCTAATTAAAAATTCACTGAATAATTTGTCAAGAGCCCTTACCTAAATAAGAGCATCGAAGTATTGTTTTGTTGCCAATTTGTTCTAGATTGTTTACTTTTTAAAGTAATCTATCATGACGCACGTTTAAGAATATAATTATGATTATATATTTAATATAAGCGATTCAAAATGTCGAGACATAGAAACATTAGGACTTTAAGTTTTAGTGAAGAAGATGATGAATATGATGACGTATATGGGCATTCCGTCGAGGACAACTATTGTATTTCGCCAGGAACTGTAGCTCAATTCACATATGATAGAGGACAAGGCAAGCACGATTTAGCAACATATTTACGTACAGATGAAGATCACCCACTTGAAGAAATATCTGAAGAAAATGGTGTATCAGAAGATATCCCACCAATGGAAGAGCCAGAATTGCAATTTTATGAGCCCCAAATGGATTCCATAAAATTGAATTCATGTGTTGAAGAAATTCAAAATGTAGTTGGAAATAGCCTTTCTGAAAGTCAGATTCGAGATGTTGTTAAAAAACATGATTGCAATTATCAAGTTGCTCTTGATGAAATTTTAAACACAATTTCAAATTCCAAACCGACAGTTCAAAAACAGCCTGTGACTACTCAAAATTTATTTCAAGAAGCACCACTACCTATGTTAATGATCGCAAATAAAGTTGTTAGGGAATCCATATCGAAACCTCCAGAAGCTGTACCAGAAAAACAACAAGAAACAGCATCTACTAAGGAAATTTCAGTATCGAGTAAATCAAAAACAGATGAGGAATTACTTTCTGAATACAATAAAGCAAGAAGCAATGAGAAACCTCTCTTAAATCTTGTTGTCATCGGCCATGTGGATGCAGGCAAAAGTACATTGATGGGGCACTTGCTCTTTAAACTCGGGCATGTTTCCAAGAAGCTGATGCATAAGTATAAGCAGGAGTCTCAGAAGATTGGGAAGTCGTCATTTGTCTATGCTTGGGTCTTGGATGAGACAGAGGAAGAGAGGAGTCGAGGTATCACCACAGAGGTAGGGCAGACTCGACTGGAGACAGAGCATCGGACCATCAACCTGCTAGATGCACCTGGCCACAAGGATTTCATTCCCTACATGATAACTGGGGCCTCACAAGCTGATGTTGCAATATTGGTCGTGGATGCTACAAAGGGAGAGTTTGAAACAGGTTTTGAAGCTGGCGGCCAAACTAGAGAGCACACACTGTTGATACGTTCCCTAGGTGTAGCCCAGCTGGCAGTGGCAGTCAACAAGATGGACAATGTCAACTGGGATAAGGAACGGTTCGATGAGATTGTGAGGAAACTGTCAAGTTTTCTGAAGCAAGCAGGGTTTAAGGAGAGTGACACCCTGTATGTCCCATGCAGTGGCTTGCAAGGTGAGAATCTAGCCGAACCTTCAGGCGTCGAAGAACTCAAGTCCTGGTATTCGGGACCTTGCCTCCTCGATGTCATCAACAACTTCCGACCTCCAGAACGTCTAGTGACAAAGCCGTTCAGACTCTGCATCAATGATGTTTTCAAGGGCATGAGCTCAGGGATGTGTGTTGCTGGGAAGGTGGAAGCAGGGATGGTGCAGGCCGGCGACAAGCTCCTTCTGATGCCAAATGGAGAGATGGCCACAGCTAAGACAATCATGATCAATGAGAGCCAAGTGCCACAAGCATTTGCTGGTGATGCTATCACCATGGTGCTCTCAGGTGTTGACCAGAATATCCTGGTTGCTGGGGCAGTCCTCTGTGATCCACAGAAGCCAATCAAGTCCACCACACTTATCCAAGCCCGGGTTGTCACATTCAACCTGGAAGTTCCCCTCACCCAAGGCTTTGAGTTGGTCATCCACTACTTGAATGTGTCAGAACAGGCATTTGTTCACAGGATACGCTCCCAGCTGCACAAGAGCACCGGAGAAGTCATCAAGAAACATCCAAGGTTCCTACCAAAGAACTCTAGTGGCATAATCGAGCTTGAAACTGCTCGACCTATCTGCATTGAACTATACAAGAACTTGAAGGAGATGGGCCGGGTGATGCTTCGAGCTAAAGGATCCACCATCGCCACAGGTCTGGTGACAAAGATATACTGATCCCTGTAGCATGGTTTTAAATAACATTTTATTTGTAGCTAGGTTTTTTTGATGCTTGTCAACATGAATTCTATATATTGATTATTTGTAAA
Source organism: Cordylochernes scorpioides (assembly GCA_030710605.1). Taxonomy (NCBI): domain Eukaryota; kingdom Metazoa; phylum Arthropoda; class Arachnida; order Pseudoscorpiones; family Chernetidae; genus Cordylochernes; species Cordylochernes scorpioides. The sequence continues at coordinate 27,074,262 of CP092885.1, forward strand.
TTATATTCTATAAAATCCAAATTTTTGAATCCTATGTATTTAAAATATATATAAAATATCAATATTCCCCCTCCAAAACAATTTAATAAAGTGAAATTGAATTTTTGAATATATAGTTTTTGTTAATTACAGCACAAGGAAATTAAACTGATTTAGAAATAGCCATAGTAAGTATTTGCAACTTGGTTTTATCAAACAAATAGCTTTTATTATAAACAAGCAAACATATACAGTCTCACCTATTTTGATTCAACATCCCAAGAGATTAGTGCTTTCAGTTTAATTAAAGTAAGTGTTGAATTAAACTAAGTTTTGAATTAAAGTTAGTTGGGTGATTTTATTACAACATTCACTGCTGGTGGACATTTTTCTGTTTTAATATATTTTAATTAATAATGTTAATTGATCCCATTGGGACTTTTTATTTATTCTCATATTATTCATTGTTGAAAATATCATAAGCTAGGTTGCTCTTTTTGAGCGGAACCTAGTAAAGTTATTTTGGAACAAGGAACACTTTTTCTTCAATTTTTTTTTTCAGAATGGTCATAATTATACATTATTGAACAAAGGAAAAATTAAAATTACTATTTTAATATAAGTGAATAAATGCATTAAGAAAAAAAAGAAAATAAATTTAGAAAATGTAAAAATTTTATTTAAAATATCATCTTTTAAAGAAATATATAAATAGGCCATAACCGTATTTAGTGTGCATTCTAGCGGATTAATTTTCAAAAGGCATGCATGTCTTTCCACTTCTGCATGTTTGTTTAATAATATGTAATATATTATTTTGAATAGCAGAACGTTACTCTCAAAGAAAGCTAAATGTTTACACCGGTGACTTCTGGCCCTTTAAGTTGGCCTAAATTATCCCACAGTAAACAAAATTGCGTGTGACATTGCTGTGGATATTTGCGATGCATTATAACAGCCTGGTTCCTGTATGCTAACTACAGCCGCTGTGTTCTGCATGTCAAAGTTAGTATTTTTAGCAATATACAGTAGAACCTTGTTAATTCGACACAATACGATAATTCGACCCTGTTTAGATGTCCCGACCTCCGGCCTATTAAATAACAAACCGTAATTCAACATATCGATAATATAACACTTCCGATAGTTCGACCATTTTAAAATTCGAATTTCGACAGTTGAATGTTTTTTTTACATACAACTTAACCGCTAAAAGGGTATTACAGCAGCGGCGAGGGCGACGATTGGCGGGCGCCGATAGGGCTGCACACTTTTGATTTCTGTTAGTTTAAGTTTCACTTTGCAGTGCCATTGCACAATGTCATCGCGAGTGTTATTGTTTTTTTTGTTTTTTTTTTTGCGGGAATTTAGGCATTGTGCGTTAATTAATAATATTATTTTATTTTTTAATTTCAGCATTGAAATATTTTAGTCATTTTAAAATTTACAAATAATTCCCTTTTAAATAAATAATTCTTATAAAATGTAGCCACAATGATTATGATAACATTTTATTTCAATATTCCATTTCCTTGTTATTATAAAAGAATCAAACACAAAATCAATCTTCATGATTCTTTTAAAATAATATTTTAAAATTTTCTTTTTACTTTCCATTTACTTTCAACTGCTATATTCTTCAATTAGAATAAAATATTATTTAATATATTATAGTTAATATTAAATAAGGTCTGTAGAGTTAATATTTGATTATATTACTGAAAAGAAACACATTGCCAGTAAATTTATTTGTTACAATTATTTATGTTTCTAAAATATGTATTAATGCCATTTTGTCCCTGATACTAAAAGTTAATCATGAAAATAAAATACAAAAAAGTACACACACAATGGTTTCAATTAATATCATTAATTTATATTACAAACCTATTTGTAAAAAACATTATTTTAGCGAGTTAGATGATTAGCTAATCATCTAACTTTAATTCAACCAAAAGCTCTAATCCCTTGGGTGTTGAATTAAAGAGGTTCAACTGTGTGTATTAATATATACAGTTATCAGAGTCATCAACAATCAATAATTCTGTCACCGTTTGCTTTTGCGAATGGAATAAATAACCAAATATGGCCATTTCTTATAAGCATCGGTGGTTCAGTGGCGAGAATGCTCGCCTGCCACGCGGGCGGCCCGGGTTCGATTCCCGGCCGATGCATTTTTTTTTTTTTTAACGGGGGTCGGTCGAAGGCTGGTTAAACCGTTTGGTTTTCGACCACTACGACCCGGGTTCGATTCCCGTATTGGACACTTTTTTCTGTTAAAAAAAATGCTCCAATGGCCCCCGATTCTTGCAAAAGTACAACCCCACCAGCGAGTGCAAGTAACCAAACGGGGCTCTGGCACATTTGTAAGTGCAAAGTCGAACTGCTTTTCACATGTGTAGACATGTGGTGCGCTTACAGTAAATGCAGTCACTAACTACCCACCATGATTATCATGGCCTGTACCACGTGTACTAGGAATAAGCTAAAAAAAAAAACAATTTTTAAAACTCATATATATTATCATTCAGACATGATAAGCCACGTTTGGAATATAAAAAGAGAGATTAAGAGGAACGTGGTAAGTTTCTTTATTAAGCAGTATACGAGCTTTCGGACGTCAGCCGTCCTTCATCAGGTATTGACATGAATGAGAAGGAGATGCTATATTTATAAGCGACAGTTTAGCATAAAAAATATTAAACAAGAAATAAAAGATTTAAAAGATTTGAGATTTGCATGCCAGTAATAAAAATATTTAAAAGTTTTAATTTAAATTTTTCCCTTCATCCTAGGTATGCAGATTTTCTTAAATCTATATATTGTACACTTTTAAATATTTTTATTACTGGCATGCAAATCTCAAATCTTTTTAATCTTTTATTTCTTGTTTAATATTTTTTATGCTAAACTGTCGCTTATAAATATAGCATCTCCTTCTCATTCATGTCAATACCTGATGAAGGACGGCTGACGTCCGAAAGCTCGTATACTGCTTAATAAAGAAACTTACCACGTTCCTCTTAATCTTTCTTTTTATATATTATCATTATTAAAATATACAAGTATCAGAGTCATCAATTCTGTCATTGTTTGCTTTTGTGAATGGAATGCTTTTACGTAATATACATAAAATACGTAACTAATATGACTGAAATTTTAGCAGTATGTATAGTAGAATCTGGAAAAACTTATATTGAATATTTCAGGTCTCTATCCCGAATATTCTTCGAGTTATGTGCAAATTTGAGTTGCAAATTTGCTCTTTTGCTTGCAAGCAGCGCCTCTAGGGGTGAAGATGGGAGGTTATATCAGCTGACCTATTGCACATGTAAAACGTGTTTTAACAGGACATAGAAAAAAATATGGAAGAGATATTTGTCGCATTTTTAGCCAAGAAAAATTGAAATTGACAGGTTCTGGGCAAAAATAGTTGTTTTTTTTTTTTAGTCAGAAAATGATTATGACAATATTGCTGTATCATATTTGATTATCAGATACAAAATTATATCCGGAAAAATTCCAAAAAGCAGAGACCACGGGTGAAGCCAGTTCATTTTTAGTATGCATGAACAAAATTCTAACAGAAAAACATTCATTCGAGCAGAAGACACAAAGCCAGATCATCTCTTTATAAAAATATCGCATCTCAGACACAAAGTTTGGAGCGGGACGTTTCACAAGAATGACATCCACGGCGCCAATTTATAATTGTAACGAATAGTATTTGAATAAAAGCATTTAATCAGGTAAAATGGGTCATTCGGCTAGTGTGTATATATAAGCAAGAATTATCTAATGTTAAAATTTAATTTTATAAATTGGTCAAATTATAACATTTATTATTTGATAGGCTGGAGGTCAGACATGAAAACATGGAAAACAACTTGATCAAGTGTCGAGTTATCGGGTGTCAAACCAACAAAATTATACTGTATATGTATTTTCAAAAAATATTGCAATCCACACAATTCAACATTCAAATAAAAAACTGCACATCTTGGATTGTAAAATACACTGAGTTTATTGCCTTTTTGAATTTTTACGATTAGAATATTTTTATTTTTTCAAAACTTCTGAAATGTCAAGAAAATTGTTATATATATTTGTATACAAAAATATTTACATATTCAGTATAACCTCATTAATTTGATACTTGAGATAATTTGACCATGTTTTCAGGTCCCAACCTCCAGCCTATCAAATAACGAACGTTAATTCGAACAAACGATAATTAAACACTCTCAATAATTTTACCAATTTTTAAAATCCAATTTTGACACAATAAGTAATTCTTGTTTAAATATAAATTTATTCCTAAAAATACAATACTTTGGCAGGGAAAATTCAGCGGCCATAGTTAGCATATGCACACTGTGCTTAAAAGACTTAAAATAATCGCAAAATTTGTGCTAATTATGAACGATTTAGGCCTAACTTTAGCGGCCGATAAATTACTGATGTAAACAAATGTCTTAGAGCCTTTTCCTTTTAGCCTTGTCTTTATTTCCTAAATTTATTTGCCTTTTTTTATCGTTCAATTTATTCACTTATATTAAAATAATATTTGTAATTTTTCCTTTGTTCACAAATGTATTGAGGCAATTTTATCTATCACTTAAAGGTAGACATGAAACATGAAAAATTGAAAAATAAAAGCCCCAATTTGGTATAAAAAATTCAATTTAATAAATAAAATATATTACAACACTATTTTATAAAATTATCATTTTAATTATATACAGTAAAACCCCGCTAATATGAACCCTGGATATAGCGAACCTTCCCTTATAAATTAGCGGCATTGTTTGTTTTCATTTCCACTCTATTTTTGCTGTATTTTGTATAAATTTTGGAGCATTCCCAGTTAACAACAACTTTGGTAGGCAGCGCTGTACGTTGCCGGCACCATACCTTCGAGGTGTTTTACACAAGTTAAAAATACAATTTCGGTGAAATATCTTGAATATTACCAATTTAAATTTATAAATTTAATTTATAATTTAAAAAAAGATTTAAAAGTAAAAAAAAAAACATTTTTTAAAATAAAATATTAAACTAATTATTCTAAAAACAAACATTATTTTTTTAATATTCTGAAACTAACCTAATTCAACTTATCTAAAACTAACCTTATTTAGCAATTAAACTAACCTAATTTAACCTATCTGAAACTAACCTTTTTATAACACACCTTAAACTAACCTAATTTATAACCTATCACAGAAACTAACCAAATTTATAACCCATCTGGAACTAACCAATTTTACCTCTTTGAATATAACATAACATCATGTTATTAAAAATGTATTAAGAATTTGTTTACAAAGTTTATTAATCACATCTTATACAATATTTGTAAAATAAATATAAAACTTGTGTATAAATATATGACTTTAAAATATGCCACTTAAAATATTTTAATCTAAACTATACTGAGATTTTTATAGAGAGAAATAAAAAAAAATACATAATTGATCAGATACAAAAGTGTAAACCAGAAAGTCGATTTTTTAAAAATGTTAATATTAAATATAAACATATTTTAATTTAATTTTGTAATGAAAAGGTAGTGTAAAAGTGTATATGAAGACCATTAACATTTGCCCGAATATTATTTAGAAGTAAAAACTAATTTTTATATATAAACGGTAAATATAGATTGAAAAATATTAATAATCAGAAATATTTCAATTCTATAGTTATATTTATATACAGTATAACCTCGTTAATTCGACACATGCAAATTCGACACTCTACCATAATTCGACCATATTCTGATGTCCCAACCTCCGGCCTATCAAATAACAAACCGTAATTCGACAGTATCGATAATACGACAGTTCCGATAGTTCGACCATTTTAAAATTCAAATTTTAACAGCTGAATGTTTTTTTACATACAACTTTACCGCTAAAAAGGTATTACGGCGACGACGGCGGGCGCCGATTGAATCATGCCTGCGCACTTTTGGTTTCTGTTAGTTTAAGCTTCAGTTTGCAGTGCCGTTGCGCAATGTTGCGAGTGTTATTGTTTTTTTTTTACGCGGGAATTTAGGAACCGCGCGCTATTTAATAATATTATTTTCTTTTTAAATTTCAGCATTGAAATATTTAGGTTATTTTAAAATTTACAAATAATTTCCTTTCAAATAAATAAATCTTCATCAAATGTAGCCACAATGATTATGATAACATTTTATTTCAATATTCCATTTCCATATTATTATAAAAGATTTAAACACAAAATCAATAACACCTGCAGCAGCAGTGGATGTCTTTAATACAATAGTTATTTAAAACACATTCCAGAGGAAAAAAGACATGCATGTTTTTTTAAAATAGACCATCTGGAATATATCCTAAATAGAATTTCAGTTCAAAAACAGACATCTTTAAAGGAATTTTTAAAAAGATCTTCATGATTATTTTTAAATTTTATTTTTATTTTCCATATTTATTTCCTTTCAACTGCTATATTCTTCAATTAGAGTAAACTATTATTTGTAATTATTTTCTGTTTCAAAAATATGTAGTATTGCCATTTTGTCCCTGATACTAAAGTTAATTATGAAAATAAAAAATAATACAAAAAAGGACACACACAATGGTTTCAATTAATATGATCAATTTATATTACAAAGCAATTTAAAAAAATATTATTTTGGCGAGTTAGATGATTAGCTATCATCTAACCTTAATTCAACACTTCCTTTAATTCAACCGAAAGCTCTGATCCCTTGGGGTGCTGAATTAAAGAGGTTCGACTGTAAATTATTTAAATATAAAGGGGGGCACTCAAAATATATCGCTTTTAGTCAAACTCGTGTAAAACGCCTCGAAGGTGCTGCGGTGGCAACGTACAGCGCCGCCTACCAAAGATGTTGTTAACTGGGAACGCTCCACAAATGGCTTCCAAAATAAAGAAAAGAAACAAAGAGTGGTGTCCTAAAAAAAAAACAGTGGCAGCATGCCCTTTTAGAAGCGTTCTATATCAAGTTTAACCTAGGCTAAAACATCATTCCAAATAATTTTAAAGCCAGAAATGGTTTCCCCCAAGTTCCCCATGTCTCATGAGCCACAAACAAATTGACTTATAAATTCTCAAAAATTACCACTACAGTTCTATTTTTAGAATGGAATTCTTGTTAGGTATATGACTCATTCAGGGTTCGCGGATATTCCCCCTGGCCGCACGTTTTACCACCGATTTTGTATTTGCAAATTGGCGTTTTTTATTCGCAATTTTACCGATCGCGCTATCGTATCAACATGTTTTGCGTTAGATTTTTCTGGACTGGATACTTTTAATTCATCTTCAATTGATTCAGAATACATGGAGCTTCATTCCTTTGATAGAAATAACGATATTTTAAGACAATTCTGATTTTCAATTTTCACTTTCAAACAACAAGGTATTAGAGGCATTTTTTCAAATAAATATAGTATTATATTATTTGAGAAAGATGTTCTAAAATACTCTTATACCTTTTAAATATATAATTAATAATGTTTTGCCTAGGGGATTTGGCTTAATTTTTAAATAATACATAGGTTTATATATAAACATGTAAGCTAATTATAAGAAGAACCTATTATCGAATGACTTCTTTTGATATTCAGCATTACTGTAAAGAAATAGGTCAATTTAGGGAATTAAAACAAAGTGACCATTATTAAGTGGCTGCCCTTTCCTGTTTGTATGGCTGTTTTATTAATTATACGGTCTAAAAATTTAGAAAGTTTTTTAAAAAATGGCCAAACCGTGGCTATAGTGAACCAAAAATGTCCAGTGAATGTTGTGATAAAATCATATAAAACTGACTTTAATTCAACCTAAAGCTCTGATTCCTTGGAGGTTTTGAATTAAAGAGGTTAGACGGTATGAACTATTCTGCAGCAAGATTTTGTAAAAAGATCAATTTTGCATTTCATTATGATTTTTGACTTTTTTAAAATTATTTCTAGATGATAAAGCACAATTTGAATTATAGATTATTGATACAAGAAAATGAAATTAATTATTATTTATTATTATATATTAAAAATAAAATAATAAATAAAAGAAAAATAAATAAAATCATAAGGCACAATTTAGATTATAGATTATAAACACAAGGTAATACGACCAAATCCAAATAAATAAATTGTGTGTGACATTTCGGTAACAGCGTTGTTACTAAAATGTCATACACAATTTATTTATTTGGATTTGGTCTTATTACCTTGTGTTTATAAATCATTTTATTTTTTTGCCTGATGATGGTAACTGCTGTTACCAAAATGTCACACATTATTAATTTATTTGGATTAGAAGATTAGAGTTCAGGATCTGAAGCTCTCCTCTATTTCAAGAAGTTGAGAAAACGCAGCATTAAAAGGGTAAGTTCTTTTTCTCACATCTATTTTCTTAAATTCTGCAAAAAGCATCAAGTAATTCCTAATGCATTTCTCATTACAAATAGATGGAATTTTCCAAAATCTGATTCAAAATTGATAAGACTATCACTTGATCTTATAAATGGAGATATTAGATTTCATTGGAAAAATATTCATTTCAATACTAAGGCAATAATTTCAAATATCAAAGTGCTAGCAAACAGTATGGATGGTGACCGTTTAGAAAAAATAAAAATATTATTGAAATAAAAGCAAATTACATTGCTAAACAAAATTCAAAAAGGCATTTTAAAAAGATAGAATGTATTTTAAAGAAACATGACATACTAAAATTATTATGCCAATATAAAGAAATTGATTTTATTAATTGTTGTGTTTTAACTTTAAAAGCACACAAAAATATAATAAACTTGAATTTGTTTATTCAAGTCTCAAAAAACAAAGCTTTACATATAGAACAAATAATAATGAAGAAGAAGAAAGAAACATTTTAGGAAAAGCAAAAACAAAACAAAAGTACTGGTCAAAAAGAAACATTTAAAATCACACAATTAATATCTTCAACACTTCCCCTTAATCAGATTTCAAATGTCCCTCATACCCAGTAGATATTTGAAGATTCGTTTAACTGCTTCCCAGTCATATATTGTTGGTGCTGCAAGTTTTTGAGAAACTTTATTCAGTGCAAAAGTGATATCGGGTCTTGTTAAGCAGCTCAGATGCATCAGACTACCAATCGCTTCACGAAAGGGAACATTTTTTAGAATCTCTGCTTCCCCAGAAACAGTAGAATTATCAGTTGGTGTTCCCACTTTATTCGCTTGAGACATATGGAATTTCTCAAGAATTCTTTTTATATATGCCTTTTGATTTATAAAGATTGACCCATCCTGTTGCTGCTCTATCTCAATACCCAAAGAGTAATTTAATGGTTCACTTGTGATCTTAAATGAAAACATTAGTTCATCAAGAAATTCTTTGATTTCCTTTTCATTTGTACCAGCAATGATTCCATCATCAACATATATGGCAATAATGAGTAGTTGATCATTTGTTTTTCTGAAGAATAAACAGGGGTCAGCTGTACTTTCTTTCAGACATCTTTCTTTCATGAAGTTGACTATTTTCTGATTCCAGCATCTTGGTGACTGTTTAAGTCCATAGAGACTTTTCTTCAATTTCCATACAAGATCTGTTCCATTGTTGAATCCTTCAGGTTGTTTGATATATAGAAATATAGAGAGTTTGATATATAGAGTCTCCATATAGAAAGGCTGTCTTTATCTCAAACTGTACCAATTTTAAGTCTTCATTAGCAGCAATTGCTGAAAGAGTTCTTATGGTGTCATGTCTTGCCACAGGACTAAATGTTTCTTCATAATCTATACCCTTCTTTTGTACAAACCCTTTTGCCACCAGTCTTGCCTTAAATCTTGTAATCTCTCCTTTAGAATTCAATTTAGTCTTTAATACCCATTTACAATCAATTGGTTTTTGGCCAGGTGGTAATGTTGTGCATTTGTATAAATCATTTTCCGTTAAAGAATTCATTTCTTAATTTATTGCTTCTTTCCAAAACTGTGCATTTGGAGAAACCATTGCTTCTTTGTATTTCTTGGGTTCAAGACCTTCTGCAATATTTATTTCAGCATCAATATACCTTTGAGGTTTTGATATATTTGATCGATCTCTTAGATTGTATACGTCTGATGTTTGAACATTGCTTTCAATTTTCTCAATATCTTGAGTATCATTTTGTTCATCAATCTGATTACTTGAAAGAGTTCCTTATTTATTTTTTTCAATATCAAGGCTAAATGTTGGTATAGTTTCCTTGAATATTACATCCCTACTTGTGACAACTTTGTTTGAGTTCGGCATCCAGATTCGATACCCATCCTTGTTACTGCAATAACCAACTAAAATACCTTTTTCGCTTTTGGCATCTAACTTTCTTCTCTTTTCATCAGGCACATGAACTAAAAATTCAGTTCCAAATATTCGAAAATGATCAACTGCTGTTGGTCCTGCATTTGTGTTGGTCCTGTTCTATTCAAAACATATGTAGCAGTGTTAACTGCCTCTGCCCAAAGCTTTAGGCTCATATTTTTGGCATATATCATTGAACGAGCTGCTTCTATTAAAGTCCTGTTTTCTCTTTCCGCTGAACCATTCTGTTGTGGAGTATATGGCATTGTGATCCTATGATTAATACCATACTTGTTTGTAATTTTTGAGGTTTCTTTATTTACAAACTCCTTTCCTCCATCTGTGAGAATTTCTTTCCCTATATGTCCAGTAGTCTTTGTTTCCAAGAGAAATTGTTCTAGCTTTTCAATGACTTGTGACTTTTCTTTTAGGAAATACACTGATCGGTATTTTGTAAAGTCATCTTTGAAACACACAAAGTATCTCATCCCTCCTTTCGAAACCTCCTGCATAGGGCCACATACATCTACATGAATTAAGTTTCCAGGTTGGGTAGAAGCATATTGTTCTATTGATCTAAAACTCAGTCTAGGTTGTTTGCCATAAATGCATGCCTCGCAAGGTTCATTGTCCATGACTGCATCTATTCCTTGTTCTTTAAGCCATTTTTGAACATGTCTTCATTTTGATGTCCAAATCTTTCATGCCATAGTTGTAGCATGTTGACCTGGTAGTCTTTTCCCTTCTACAATAACTTCTCCAGTTGTTGTCTTAAAAAGTTTAAAACCTTTTTTATCCATTTTCATTTCAAACCCTTTATCCAATGTGGACTGTAAATGACATCACATTACGACTGAAATTGGGAACATACCATACATCAGTTAGGTAGTGAGTTTGCCATTTACCTTTTACACAAGTTTCAATTGTTATAGTTCCACTTCCATAAGCTATCAATTTTTCATTACTTCCAACTTTAACAGTCTGTTGGGTAGGAAAATCCTTATAAGAAGTATAAAAACTTGCATTTCTTGTAATGTGGTTAGTAGCTTCTGAGTCACCAATCCAAATGTCTTCATCTTGTTCATTGAATCTTTCACTGATTAAACTTTCACTTAATTTTGAATTAAGTTTTAATTTAGTTTCATCCTTTTCTTTATCCTTTAGTTTCTTCTGTTTTGCATACCTACAATCTTTGGCCAAGTGTCCTTTTCTATGACAAAAGTAACATTCTCTTGTTTCTCTTGTTTTCTGAAAATTTTCATTACTTTTGGTAACTTTTCCTTTCATATTTTGCTTATTTTCATATGCATTTGCCATTAGTGCTGTCGAACTTGATGTGCTGCATTCATCTCGCTGTTGAATTCTTATTTCGAGTAACCGAAGCCTTTGTGTGAGATTGTCTACAGAACGTTCTTCTTTAGACACTGATTCCCAAACACTTTTAAAATCAAAATATTCATCAGGCAAGGTGTTTATGATTCTGCACATCAGCATGGATTCAGGCAATTTCAAATTTTCTTGTTTAGTAAGTTCATTTTGCATATCATTCCATAAACTTTCTAGTTTTGAAATGTGCTTTGAAATATCATCTGTAGGATCCTTCTTAAAATTAAAGAATTGATTATAGAGCATGTCTAATCTTTGACCAGAGCTTTGCTCATAGACACTTAACAATTTGTCCCACATATCTTTAGCACTGGAGCAGGGAATGATTAGTTGACTCACATCAGGCATCACACTTGTTGTAAATAACAATTGGGATATTGCATCTTCACTTTCCCATTTTACATATGCCTCTTTTTCTTCATTTGTTTCTTGTTTTATTGGCTTTCTATATGTTCCATCAACAACGCCTATTACTTTGCTTATTGTTAAAAGCAATTTTATATTTTTCTTATATTCTGGCCAGTTTATTAATCCTTCCAATTTGGGAATATTCATACCCATTTTAATATTATCCATTCCAGCCATTACTAATATAAATTTTAACGTGATAAACAAAATAGAATTCTTTTTAGGCTTACCGTTGCTTTGTTTTTGTTATATTTCGCAGTGAATGCGTGGTTGGGTCCATAACCTGTTGTGTTTTAACTTTATAGCACACAAAAATATAATAAACTTGAATTTGTTTATTCAAGTCTCAAAAAACAAAGCTTTGCATATAGAACAAACTAGCCGAATGACCTGGGCAACGCCCGGGTTTTACCCGATTAAATGTTTTTATTCAAATACTATTCGTTACAATTATAAATTGGAGCCGTGGATGTCACTCTTGTGAAACGTCCCGCTCCAAACTTTACATGCACATTAGGTCAGCTGGTATTACCCCCCATTTTTACTGCTAGAGGCGCGAGCGAAAGAGCAAATTTGCTAATAACACGACGGATATTCGGGATAGAGACCTGAAATTTTCACCAAGAGTTTTTCCAGATTCTACTTTATATACTGTTAAAATTTCAGTCAGATCAGTTACGTATTGTGGGCGTGTATAGTTGACAAATATACATACATATATACGCTGACTTTTATATATATAGGGATAATAATATGAGTTTTAAAAATTGTAAAAAAAAATGCATCGGCCGGGAATCGAACCCGGGCCGCCCGCGTGGCAGGTGAGCATTCTACCACTGAACCACCGATGCTTATAAGAAATGGCCATATTTGGGTATTTATTCCATTCACAAAAGCAAACGATGACAGAATTGATTATTGATGACTCTGATACTTGTATATTTTAATAATAATGAAGAAGAAGAACGAAACATTTTAGGAAAAGCAAAAACAAAACAAAAGTATTGGTCAAAAAGAAACATTTAAAATCACAGATTAATATTTTCAACATTAATGAAAAACTCTTCCCTGAAATGAAACATGAAGTACTCAACTCTGAAATTAAACAAAAAAAAAAAGAATTTAACAGGTGAAGGTATCTCAAATGAAGTTCTAGACTTGCTTGGCAAAGGTTATAAATATGCTTTAGGGGAAAATCTGAATCAAAAAGAAAAATTTGAAATTATTTCAAAAACAGAAGAAATATGCAAAATTCTTAACCCTAACGAGGCAGCAACTTTTAGATTTGAAGTTATTAATACACTTAAACAAAATTATAAATCAAATAATATTTAAAAAAAAATCACTTCCAAACTTAAAGACCTACAAACAAAATATGTAACAACAAAATATGACAAAGGAAATGCAATTGTTTTAATGAAAAGGAAGACTATAAACAAAAAAAAATGCTTTCTTTATTGAATAACAATGGCACCTATTCTCCTATACAAAATGATCCAACAAAAAACTTCAAAAATAAATTGAATACCATACTTAAAAACTGGAGAAAAAACAAATATATTAATTACAGGCTTTTAACCAAGTTGAAAAATTATGATGCATATGTTCCCAATATGGTGCTCCTAAAGTCCACATGCCTAACTATCCATTACGCCCAATAGTAAATAATAGACCTTTACCAACATATGCCTTGGCAAAATGGTTAGCACAACAATTAAAAATCTACCAATATTTTAATGAAAATCAAATTGTTAACTCCTATGAATTCAAAGAAGCTATTATTGACATGAAGCTAAATGGAAATCAAAGAATTATATCTTTAGATGTTGAATCCATGTTTACTTCAATCCCTATACCCACAATTATGGATGCATTAAACCATGTGATAAAAAAATCAAAAATAAATAATTCGCCAAAATCTGAATTTTTAATTGGAATAGAATTTTGTTTGAAAACAACATACACAGCATTACTGTAAAGAAATAGGTCAATTTAGGGAATTAAATAAAAGTGACCATTATTAAGTGGCTGCCTTTTCCTGCTTGTATGACTGTTTTTTAATTATACGGTCTAAAAATTTAGAAAAGTTTAAAAAATGGCCAAACCGTGGCCATAGTGAACCAAAAGCTCTGTCCCATTGGGGTTCACTATAGAGGGGTTTTACTGTATATATACAAGGTGCGTTCATTAATTTCCACTGGTGGCTTACGCGCCGATCTAAAAATAGAACAAAACAACTTCCTTGTAAGGTTCGCATTTCTAATTTTAAAATGGCCATTTTCGAAGAGCAGAGAATCTGCAATAAGTTTTGTTTTAAATTGAAAAAAAGTGCTACTGAGACGTATGAATTGATTAAAGAAGCTTTTGGCGATGCAGCTTTATCCTGTTCAAGAACTTTTGAATGGTTTTCACGCTTCCTAAAAGGTCGGGAAAAGATAAACGATGATCAGCATACTGGGCGTCCAAGATCATTACGTTGCGAGGAAAACAAGCTCAAAATAAAGGAATTAATTAAATCTAACGGAAGAATTTATATTAAAGACTTATCTTCAGAGACTGGACTATCTGTAGGACTGTGTCATCAAATAGTAACAAAAGATTTGGACATGATCCGGACGTCTTAAAAATTTGTTCCCTGGATTCTCTAACAGAGGAACAAAAGGTTAGAATGGTATCTGCAAAAACATGGTTGAAATGACTCGGACCGATCCAGAATGGATGCAAAAAATCATTACTGGGGATGAGACATGGGTGTATCAGCATGACCCGGAAACCAAACGTCAATCCAGTCAATGGATTGAAAGAGGGGAGCCGAAACCCATAAAGGCAAGATTTACAAAATCCAAAGTCAAGACATTGCTTGTTACATTTTTTTATATTAATGGTTTGGTTCACCATGAATTCATTCCTTTCAGATGTACAATTAATCAAGAGGTTTATTTGGGGATAATGAGGCGCTTAAGGGAGGCAGTGCGCCTTAAAAGACCCAAAAGAGGGCAAAACAATGGCTGGATACTTCACGTCGATAATGCGCAGCCGCACACAGCCCATGTTGTTTTGCAGTTCTTGGCCAAGCATTCAACCATACAGATCCCTCTCATCCACCCTATTCCCCCGACTTAGCCCCCAATGACTTTTTCCTCTATCCTAAATTGAAAATGAAGTTAAAAGGAAGGAAATTTGACAACGTTGATATGATACAAGCTGAATCGAAGGCAACCTTGAGGAACCTCTCAAAAAGTGATCTTATCTCCTGCTTCGACAATTGGAAAAAAAGATGGAACAGGTGTATTGAGGCAGGAGGGGCATATTTTGAAAAATATTAAATTAGTTTTTTTATTTGTTTTATTTTTTCAAAGATACAGAGCAGTCCTGGAAATTAATGAACGCACCTTGTATATGCTAAGGCAAGCTGTAGGACCTCCCATAGAATGTAACAGATTTGTAGGTACCTTTGTACTGATGAGTCGAAACCATGGCTGTTGGCTTTCTACACATTTGCCAAAACTGTTGTAGTACAAACACAAGGTAATAAGACCCAATCCAAATAAATAAATAGTGTGTGACGTTTCAGTAACAGTGTTGTTACCATCTTCAGACAAAGTACTGGATGAGAAATTATACCACAGCATGTTTTAAATAGTTACTATTATATTATTCTGCATTAGCGCACCATCTGTTATCAAAATTCGAAACTATTATAGACGCGTATAAAATGTAGAAATTGTTTATTTTCAAAAAGAATCTTACACGTCTATAATAATTTCAAATGTTGATAGTTACTATTATCAAATGTATATTAAAAACATAATATTTTAACTAAATCAATAAGGAAATGGGGGTTTGGTTTTTTTTTTTTTTTCATGATTCTTTTATTTCTCGAGCTTTCGGGTTAACATGCCCATCAACACGGAGACACCAGAAGTACCACTTCTAACCAAGCCCTAGATTCCTTATTGATATAGTTAAAATGTAAAAGCAGGAAAGAATCTTTATTATAAACAAGATAGCAGATAAGAAGATATTTTCTAAGAACCCTTAACTAACAAAACTAACAACACTGTTACCGAAATGTCACACACTAATTATTTATTTGGATTTGACCTTATTATATTGTGTTTATAATCTATAATCCAAATTGTACTTTATCTGGTGTAGTACATTTAGCTCTACTATGGCGGTTAGCCATCCTGAAACACCATTTTTACCTTGTTGTAACCTTTTTACAATGCTCTTCGTAGCTTCTAATTGCTGACCACTACCTAAACAGAGCCTAGTGCTGTTCTGAATTGTATGTTTTATGTTGGTTATATCAAAAAATAATTGCTTTGATGCATTTTAAAGAAGGGGGTGGACACACAATCTTACTTCAAAACTGCACAATGAAAGGGATTCACTGTTTATCACAACAATAATTTGAATTGTAGCTACAACTGCAAAAGTAACCAGGCCACATGTACTGTAGTACAATCAACCTTCCACGAGATCAATCCTCCTGGTCTCTGTTTGGAGGTGGATGATTAGATCAGACTCGACCACAGCATGGAACTTTCTGGTCAACTGGTTCAGTTCAGCAACTTGCTCAGGCCGCAGTGAACTCCTAATCACTGCAATGAAACTTTGTAATATTGCAGCCTATTTTATAACAACAACTTGGTTATAACATCGTAATTCAAAGGTCTTTAGTTTAATGTCTCAATTATTTTAACCATGGTTATATATTTGGGGGTTGGTGGAAGGGTGATCTAAACTGTTAGTTTTCGACCGTTACGACCTGGGATCGAATCCCGCATTGGGCATTTTTTTCTAATTAAAAAAAAAAAAAAATGCTCCAATGGCCCCCGATTCTTGCAAAAGTCCAACCCCATGAGCAAGTGCAATTAAACCAAACAGTGCTCTGGCACACTTGTGTATTGGTTAGAGTGTATTAGTGAGCTGGACAACTAAGGTGCTCCAGGAATCTGGGTTATCTGTCAGGCAATATCAGATAGGTCACTCATGGGAGATGACATTTTGATACCAACAGCCATTATATCAGATATAAGGTTGCCATTTGATTATCAGATACAAAATTATATCGGGAAAAATTCCAAAAATCAGAGACCAAGGGTGAAGCCAGTTCATTTTTAGTATGCAGGAACAAAATTCTAACAGAAAAAACATTAATTCAAGCAGAAGACACAAAGCCAGATCATCTCTCTCTAAAAATATCGCTTTTCAGACACAAAGTTTGGAGCGGGACGTTTCACAAGTGACATCCACGGCGCCAATTTATAATTGTAACAAATAGTATTTGAAAATCAAAATAATAGAATTTTAAAATATCTTTGTGAAAATATTTTTATATTTTAAAACACGCAAAGTTTGGAGCGGGACGTTTCACAAGAGTGAAATCCACGGCGGTATTTGAATTAAAAACATTTAATCGGGTAAAACCTGGGCGTTGCCCGGGTCATTCAGCTAGTTTCTTATATTTTTATCATTCATAGCTTGTTCTAGCCCTAAACAAATTGCTGTTTAATCCTGAAGTTTGTCTTTCCTAATTTTCCACGTGGAATTTTGGTGGAGACGCTGGGTAAATTGGGGAAGACAAACTGAAGATTGCCGAGAAGACCTTGAGGCAACAGGTGCTGTGATCTACATTTTCAGAGACTGGCTCCAGGATACTACTGCCATGTCAAAGCCAGGACTTCCCTCCTAGATGACGATGTTCCTATAGAAGATGCAATGACAAAGCTGCTCTTCTCGGCGCAAGTTAAAGGACGCAAAGGTACTAGGGACAAAGTTTGACACAGTGCTTACTGTTGAATTAAAGTACAGTCTAACCTCTTCTATTCAATACCCCAAGGAATCAGAGCTTTCTGTTGAATTAAAGTACACAGTCATACCTCTTCTATTCAATATCTCAAGGGATCAAAGCTTTCTGTTGAATTAAAGTGGCCTAATCTATGAATGCATTAGCCCACCATCTGTTATGAAAATTCGAAACTATTATAGATGCATATGATTCTTTTAAAAATTAAACAATTTCTACTGCCCTTACTGCAATGGAAAAATTAATAGGAGGGCCTGGCTCAACAGTGGAGAACCCTCCCATTGCAGTAAGGGTAGTAGAAATTGTTTCATTTTTAAAAGAATAATATGTGTCCATAATAGGTTTGAATTTTCATAACAGACTAATGCATCATAATTTAATTGTTCAAATAAAAGACTCAATTTGAAGTTTGCGGAAGAGCGATTGCTAGAAGCACATTATATATTTATAATTGTATGTAATTCTGTTGTCCTCAAAGCTTGTGTCCATAATTCATCTGAAATACCCATTCCAAGAGTCTAACATCAGTATCACTATGAAAGGAAGATCGAAAAATGCAATATAACAGCGGTAGAATAAACTGGTGTAACTGCTTGGAGGGTTCACCACTGATGAGCCAGGCCCTCCCATTAATTTTTTCATTGCAGTAAGGGCATTAGAAATTATTTTATTTTAAAAAGAATCCTACACATCTATAATAGTTTCAAAAAGTCTAAACTCTTCAAATCGACACCCCCAAGGGATCAGAGTTTTATGTTAAAGTACAGTCATACCTATTTAATTTGACACCCCAAGAGATCAGAGCTTTCTGTTGAATTAAAGTACAGTCTAAGCTCTTCTATTCAATACCCCAAGGGATCAGAGCTTTCTGTTGAATTAAAGTACAGTCATACCTCTTCTATTCAATACCTCAAGGGATCAGAGCTTTCTGTTGAATTAAAGTACAGTCTAACCTCTTTAATTCGACACCCCAAGGGATCAGATCTCTCTGTTGAATTAAAGTACAGTCTAACCTCTTCAATTTGACACCCCAAGGGGGTCAGAGCTTTCTGTTGATTTAAAGTAGTCGAACCTCTTCTATTCAATACAAGGGATCAGAGCTTTGTGTTGATTTAAAGTATAGTCTAACCTCTTTAATTCGACACCCCAAGGGATCAGAGCTTTCTGATGATTTAAAGTAAGTGTTGAATTAAAGTTAGATGATTTCATCACAAAATTCACTGCTAGTGGACATTTTTCTAAGATACCATTTTTCTATAAGAACCAAATATATAATTAAAATAATAATTTCAGAAAATACAGAGCTGAGTATTATATTTTAAATAATAAATTAAATTGATACCATTGAGACTTTAATTTAATTTTTCTCAAAATATTTCATGAATCACTTTTAGTGATGTAGTAAATTACATTTATACAATTTTGAAGAAAAATTGGTAAAAAAGGCAAAACATTTTTTAAAAGCGTAAAATTGTTATGATTAGTAAACAAATCTGTGAAATATGTTTTGACCAAGTAGTCGTTTGTTTTAAAAAGGTAATGGCTTAAAGTAAAGGATAAAACTTGTTTCTCATTTTTAGTTAGTTTGTTTAAACCTCTCATTGTTTCTGAATAATAAATTTGTTTAGCGTTATAAAGCTGCATTAATGTAAAATTGAAATTTCCCTTCTAATGTGAAAAATAGTAGAAAAAAATAAAAATAAAAAGGTCAGGTGTTGAACAGGATATATCTTCTTTATTTTTATATTTGTATGTATACAAAAATGTTCTAATGTTGTCTAAAATAAATTATAAGAAACCGGTCAAATTATCGATAATGTCGAATTAACATTTGCTATTTGAAAAACTGTAGGTTGGTAAATGTAAATATAGTCGAATTAGAGCAAGTGCGAATTATCAGGTGACGAATTAACTAGATTATACTGTGTATAAAAAATATTTGAAACCATTCATTCTACCTAAACATGTATGCCTGTTTTTAAAATCCAAAAGTATTTGCCTAATACACATGTGACATCAAATCTGAACTAAAATTCTAAACTTTTGTACCAAAAAAGGGCACATCTCCCTTTAAAATATATTATATATTGTAAAATTTGGCTTTTAGGCCAAAGTTTCTATAAACTCAACATATGAAGATCTTATTCTGGCTTGAGGCTAACTCAACTGTCACATTTACAGTCTTCCCCACACTTTGAGACTTCAATTGTAAGGTTTGCCACTCATAAACATAGAAACATCAAGATATACATGTATAAATATATATGTAAATATTTATATTAGTTGTTTACATCCTGATTCAGATAAATGAATCTTTTAGTATGAAGAAATGGGCTACTCAAATTTCTAACCATATTTAAAATTTCTACATACATATACAGTAAAACCCCTCTATGGTGAACATCAATGGGACAGAGCTGTTGGTTTACTATAGCCACGGTTCACTATAGCCACGGTTTGACCTTTTTTTTTTTCAACTTTTCCAAATTTTTAGCCCGAATAATTAAAAAACCGCCATACAAACAAGAAAAGGCAGCCACTTAATAATAGTCACTTTGTTTTAATTCCCTAAATTGACCTATTTCTTCACAGTAATGCTGAATATCAAAAAAACTCATTTGTTAATAGGTTCTTCTTATCATTAGCATACATGTTTATATATAAACCTATGTATTATTTAAAAATTAAGACAGATCCCCTAGGCAAAACATTATTAATTATAAATTTAAAAGGTATAAGAGTATTTTAGAACATCTTTCTCAAATAATATAATACAATATTTATTTATAAAAATGTCTCTAATACCTTGTTGTTTGAAAGTGAAATTTGAAAATCAGAATTGTCTTAAAATATCGTTATTTCCATCAAAGGAATAAAGCTCCGTGTATTCTGAATCTATTGAGGACGAATCAAAGGAATCCAATTAAAAAAAATCGGACGCGAAACATGTTGATAGGATAGCGCGATCGCTAAAATTGCAAATAAAAACGCCAATTTGCAAACACAAAATTGGTGGTAAAACGGCCGGCCAGGGGGAATATCCGCGAACCCTGAATGAGTGATATACCTAACAAGAATATCATTCTAAAAATAGAACTGTAGTGGTAGTCTTTGAGAATTTATAAGTCAATTTGTTTGTGGCCCATGAGACATGGGGAACTTGGGGGGAAACTATTTTTATTTTTTTCTTCTTCCAATTACAGTTTCCACATATTCTTCTGATGTGTTTATTAAATTTTGTTTTTAACCTGTTATTCAAACCATTTCTAGCTTTAAAATTATTTGGAATTATTTTTTAGCCTAGTTTAAACTTGATATAGAACGCTGCCACTGTTTTTTTTTTAGAACGCCACTCTTTGTTTCTTTTCTTTATTTTGGAAGCCATTTGTATTTTTCTTCTATTTAAAAATTGTTGAATGCAAAGAAATTCTATTAAATAAAAGTATAATATGTAAAAATTTATACAACATACAGCAAAAATAGAATGTAAATCAAAACAAACAATGCCGCTAATGTTTTGAAATCGCGATCCGTGAGCTGAAACATGCTCAAAATTTAGTTGTTTTAAAAAATTTTTAAATCACAATTTTAAGTTCGTTATAAGCATAGTATTTGTTGAGGGTTCAGGCGAGAATCCTCACGCCACTTCGCGCCTGGCGACGGGAACCCGCCGAGACTGGAACCCGGCGGTTTGGTTTTGGTTTTGGCTGCGAGCGGGGGAAGTAACCCCGCGTCTGGCTATGTGTGATGTTCTCCTTATGTTCCAGGACTGGTTATAAATAAAACCGGTACCTAGGAAGCTCCGACGACTCAGAGTGGATTATTGACAAAACAACGGGCACAACACAACATGGTGGCAGCGGCGGGATCGTGAAGAGCCCAAGTAAGTGCCTTTATAATTAATTCCACTCTTGTGCAATCAAACCTGACATGGAATCAAATTCCTTTCTTCCGCCTCCTAACTTCAGTTTCGACGCCAAGGATTGGCCAAGCTGGAAACAGCGATTTTCTCGATACTGACTTCTCTCCAACTTGAACGCCAAGGAACAAGAATATCAGATCACAGCATTGATATATCTTATGGGAGAGAGGGCTGAGGAAATCCACTCTGCGTTCAATCTCTCAACAGATGACGCAAAGAACCTCGACAAAGTCAATGAAGCGTTCGACAACCACTTTATTGGCGAATGCAATGTGGTGTATGAGCGGGCTTTGTTCGGATTAAGGAGTCAACGGCCGGAAGAAACCATTTAGGAATTTGTAACAGTCTTGCACAGAATATCTGAGCACTGCGAATATGCTAATCTGCGCGAGGAGCTTATTCGTGATCGTTTAGTGCTTGAAGTAAAAGATAGGAAGTTGTCGGAGAAACTGATGCTAAACGAAAACCTGACCTTGGCCAAAGCAGTCAAGATCGCCCGTCAGTGGGAAGCTGTGATGCGTGAACAACAGGATCTTAACCCTTCTACATCGCAGGTCGACACAACGCGGAAAGTGGCCAAGCAGAAGCCTAAAGCATCAGGTCATGGCAAGGACAATGGCAGATTAACGTCTAGACAAACAGACAGTGCCAAGGAAACAGATGAAGGAAAAAATATTCCAACTTGCTTTAACTGTGGGACTACCAAACATCATTATCGTTACAGAGATAAGTGCCCCGGTAAGGACAAAGTCTGTCGAAATTGCGGGAAAAAGGGCCATTACACTTATCTCTGTCGAAGAAAAAATAATGAGGTGAACGCCATATCCTCGGAGGAAACCCCAGCGCGGGAGAAGGTCTCATTTGTATATGCTGTCCGCGAGCCTACGCTGGGAGGCAGAAAGAGCAGGTGGAAGTCAACAGTAAGAGTCAACGGCACTGCAATCCACTTCAAGTTGGATCCGGGCTCGGATGTGACACTGATACCATTTTCCCTGTATACGCGGTATTTCAGCAACATCCAACTGGCACCTACCGACGGTCAACTGATGGCGACCGCGAACCAAAGAATGGAGAATGCTGGGACCTTCGTGGCGAAGCTCGGAGCTAACACACGTGAAATGAAGGAAACCGTGTACGTGGTCCACCATTTGGAGCAACCTCTGCTGGGTGTCGGAGCCTGTGAAGACCTCCAACTCGTCAAACGAATTGATCTTGTCATCAACGGAACAGCGTAGGTCAATCCTGAACGAGAGTTCCCTGAGCTATTTGAAGGACTGGGGCTTCTTGAACAGCCCTATCACATCAAGTTGAAGGAAGGTGCCAAGCCCTTCTCCATATCAGTCCCACGACGAGTGCCTCTTCCGCTCATGCCGAAGTTAAAAGAGCAACTGGATGCCATGGTGGCTCAAGAAGTCATCGAACCAGTTGATGAGCCAACGGAGTGGTGCGCACCGATCGTCCTAGCTGGAAAGCCAAACGGGAAAATCAGGATCTGTGTAGACTTGTCCCGGCTTAACCTGAATGTGGAACGTGAGCTTCACCCCACTTCCTGTTCTTGAACATGAACCAGCTCAACTCCGGGGCCAAAATCTTTTCCAAGCTGGAGGCTAACAGCGGATTTTGGCAGATTAAACTCTCTGAAGAAAGCCAAACGCTGACGACTTTCATTACGCTCTTTGGCAGATATAAATTCAAATGACTTCCCTTTGGGATCTCAAGCGCTCCAGAACACTTCCAGAAACGCATGTCTGCTATCCTACGCGGAGTCAATGGGGTAAACTGTCACATGGATGACATCCTCATTTTCGCAAAGAGAAAGGAAGAGCATGACGAGACACTACGCGAAGTTTTGAGACGCCTAAAGAACTCAGGAATTACCTTAACAAAGAAAAGTGCCAGTTCAGTGTAAGCAACGTCACATTCCTGGGACATTACATCGACGAACATGGTATCAGGGCGGACGAAAAGAAAGTCAAAGCTATCGCCGAGATGAAACCACCAACTGACGTGCTAGGGGTGCAACGTTTTATGGGCATGGTCAATTTCTTAGGCCGCTTTGTTCCAAACCTAGCGGAAATCACAAAGCCACTAAACGACCTAAGAAAGAAAGATGTGAGTTTCATCTGGGGATCACCGCAGACAAAAGCGTTCAAGAAAGTCAAAGAGGTTCTGACCAGTCACCGAGTTCTGGCAAGCTTTGACATCTCTAAGAAGACCATGGTCTCAGCTGATGCATCATCGTATGGCCTGGGAGCTGTCCTCAAGCAAGAGCATGAAGCCAACGAGTGGCGCCCAGAAGCCTTTGCATCACGGACGCTGACGAAGACGGAACAGGGATACGCTCAAATAGAGAAGGAAGCCCTTGCAATCACATGGGCGTGTGAGCGCTTCAAAGACTTTGTGGTTGGAAAAACCTTCCTCATCGAAACAGATCACAAACCTCTAGTTCCCATCTTCACCACTAAAGATCTGAACGATCTAGCGCCAAGGCTTCAACGGTATCATATGAGAATGCTTCAATTCTCGTTTTGTATCTTTCATACACCGGGGAAGTACATAATCACCGCTGATGCCCTTTCGACACAACCACTTCCAGGTCATCTTCCCGAAGATGAAGAGCTCCAGGAAGAAGTTGAACATTTTGTGCGTAGCATCGTCCTGCATCAATCCACGACAGACGACCGACTTGCCAAAATAGCCCTCAACCAGAAGCTGGAGCCTACCCTTCAAAATGTGGCATTTTATTCCAAAAACGGTTGGCCCGCCAAATGTCAGCTCTCTCCCTTAGAACGCTCGTTCTACGATGTTCGCGACGAGATAGGGGAAGAAAACGGCTTACTAATGAGAGAGAACTGCGAGTGATCATCCCCTCTAACATGCGAAAAGATGTTTTGAACCGCATCCACGCAGGTCATCAAGGAATAACAAAATGTCGAGCAAGAGCAAAGGATCATGTTTGGTGGCAAGGAGTAGGTCAAGAAATCCAGGATATGGTAAAAACCTGTGAGAAATGCATCGAGAATCAACCTCTAAAGCACGAACCACTCATCCCCAACGACTTTCCGGAAAGACCGTGGCAAAAAGTCGGGATGGATCTCTTCCATTACGAAGGAAGTGAGTATTTAGTCGTCGTAGACTACTTTTCTCGATTTATCGAGGTCGTACGACTTACAAAACTTTCGTCGGAAGCTGTGGTAGATCACTGCAAAGCCATCTTTGCTCGTCATTGCATCCCTGACATTGTAATCAGTGATAACGGACCACAATTTCGCCCATCAACGACTTCAGCCTTTAGGAAGTTTGCCTTTGAAGTTGGGTTTTGACACATCACTTCCAGCTCAAAGCATCCACAATCAAATGGTCAAGCAGAGGCTGCTGTCAAAATTGTGAAAATCCTGATGAAAAAGAATAAAGATCCGGTCCTAGCACTCATGGAGTATCGGGCAACACCCCTGGCAAACGGACTCTCCCCTGCGAAACTTCTATTTGGACGGAAAATTCGCACTATGGTTCCCTGCACTTCATCATCACTAACCCCTAAAACAGTGGATCAATCCAAACTCAGGGGGGAAGAGGAGCAGCGGAAGATGGCGCAGAAAACGGCTTTTGACAGATGCCATGCGGCCACGAAAAAGGCGGAACTAATTGCAGGAGAGAAAGTTTGGGTGTGTGTGAAGGATCTACGAGCGTGGGGAAGTGTCCTCGAGAAGGCTTCAGCGTCCCGCTCATACATCGTGGAAACTCCTGGGGACCTACAGGCGAAACTATCTTCTTCTGGCTTCTTCACAACAACAGGTCGACCCCAGTGAGACATCTGACAGTCAACTCCCCGCTGAAACGGAGGAAACTTCAGGAAATGAACTGCCTGCAGAGGAGCTACAACAGCAGACAGCGATCGCTCCAAGGATGAGGCAGCTGTCTCCCCACCTGGGAAAGTGTCGCGGTATGGGAGAAGATACAAGCGTGTCCAGCGCTAACCTCCTCTAAACTTTTTGGGGGAGATGTTGAGGGTTCAGGCGAGAATCCTCACGCCACTTCGCGCCTGGCGGCGCCAGTGTGGTGGCGGGAACCGGCTGAGACTGGAACCCGGCGGTTTGGTTTTGGCTGCGAGCGGGGGAAGTAAGCCCGCGTCTGGCTATGTGTGATGTTCTCCTTATGTTCCGGGACTGGTTATAAATAAAACCGGTACCAAGGGAGCTCCGACGACTCAGAGTGGATTATTGACAAAACAACGGGCACAACACAACAGTATTTTAAAAAGATTTTATCATTTTGGGACCGAAAATAGGTTCGTTATAGGGGTAGGTCGTTATTTTAAAAATCGCAAAGTTCCTTATAATGATGGTATTATCAGGCGGGTTTCCGAAGGGGCCGATCGTGTGTGGACCTGATATTCACATTGACCTCTCTAATACAACTTTCACTGAGGAAAAAGAGAGGAAAATTATATGTATCTTTTGTTGATTTGAGAAAAGCATTTGACACAGTTCCTCACTCATTACTCTGGAAGAAATTAACTAATCTGGGCGTAAGCTATCAATTTACACATGCAATTAGAAATTACTACGAACAGGCGACTGTGGCAGTCAGATGGAGGGGTTCAATTACAGAAAATATTAAGATACATTCGGGCGTTTTACAAGGAGAGCCACTATCGCCATTACTTTTTATATTATTCATGACGGACCTGATTAAAATGTATGACAACTCAGATCTGACGAGTGTATACCTTCCGGAATTTGGTGATGTTCACCTGCTGATGTATGCAGATGATATTGCTATTATAGGGGAGTCGAGGGTAAACCTCCAAAAAAATATTAATTTATTGAAGGAATATCTTGGTGTGAACGAAATGACACTGAATGAGTCCAAATCGAAGATTATGGTATTTCGCAATGGTGGTAAACCCTCAAGAGAAGATAGATGGTACTGGAATGGTAAACCTCTGATGGTAACAGGAAGATATATCTACTTGGGATACCCTCTGGTCAGTACAACTAAAACCACTCAAGCCGCAAACTTTTTCAAAGGAAAAGCACTTGCGGCAATAAATGCTACAACCCCAATATTGGCGAAATCAAAAATTAATTCACTAAACTCTGCAATGAAACTGTTTGACTCAATTGTGATGGCTGTTTTGATGTATGCTGCTCCAATTTGGGCAACAGAGTATAAAGATTTATTAGACCATATACAAGATACATTTATTCGTAGGTTTTTGAATTTGCCTAGATATACACCAGGATATATAATAAGACCAGAAACAGGCCGCGTCTCATTAATAATAATAGCTCTGAAATTGACCTTGAAATATTGGCTGAGGGTGCTGAGTATGGATACAAATAGACTGCCTCGAATTTGTTTAACTAGAATGAGGCAATTATCCTGTGCTACAGGTGCGCCCATCGGTTTTATAAAACAATTAAGCAATTTACTTAATAATAACGGATCCTCGTGGCTTACTTATTGTAATGATCCTGACTCACTAAGGAATGCTATCCCTGGAATATTAAGAACTGCGATAGAGCAAACAATACAAAACGACCTAACAAGAATAACCCAATCAAAGTTATATTCCCACTATAGAGACATATATACAACCTTATATTCTCGTTTATATTCTTATTTTTATTTTTATTCTTGCTTTTGTCTTCGCCTCTAGTTTTCCGCCTTTTCCCCTTCATCCTAGGTATGCAGATTTTCTTAAATCTATATATTGTACACTTTTAAATATTTTTATTACTGGCATGCAAATCTCAAATCTTTTTAATCTTTTATTTCTTGTTTAATATTTTTTATGCTAAACTGTCGCTTATAAATATAGCATCTCCTTCTCATTCATGTCAATACCTGATGAAGGACGGCTGACGTCCGAAAGCTCGTATACTGCTTAATAAAGAAACTTACCACGTTCCTCTTAATCTCTCTTTTTATATTCCAAACGTGGCTTATCATATCTGATCCCAATCTTGAATTTTTACCCTATTATAGGCGACAGTTGATCAAGAAATCTCTACAGCTGGCCCGGTGGAAATGCCATCTTGTCTTCAATCAAAAATGTTCCCAATCCTCCTTTATTCCTCCTTCCCTCAGGATTCATGACCCAGTAGGAAACCACTACTCCACAGGCATCATACAACGTACTGAGGAACAACTTCTCCTTTCCAGAATTAAAGGCTCCCGAGCTATGATCCGCTTCCTTCAGAGAACCATCAGAGGCCTGCTTTACTTGCTTTCTTGCAGGATTTCCCCCAACGATCTTGGTTCCCTTATACTGACCATAAACTCTCGCGTCACGATCCAAAACTCGGAGATAGAATCCCGTCACCACAAAAAGTTTGAATTCTGGCGTTTGAAGTATGGATTTCCTTCTTGCACCCAACCAAAACCTGAAGATGGCATCGTGAACCTAACCGACATAACACTTTCCGACACCCAGATCTCTCTATTAAAAAAAAGGCCTCAACTTCCGTCTGCCCAAGGAGCCTGATCTCTTGTACACAATCAGTGGAATTGAGTCATCCCTTCAACACCAATCCCACGTCGACAAACATTATATCCGGTCCACCATCACCAACAAACTCCTCGCCTCCTCTAAGAGATCCTCAACCGCTCCCAGTTCCACCAAGAAAGATTTCGCTTCCCTTAAAACCTTAAAGAACCATTGCGATATTATAATTTCCAGATCCGATAAGGGCTCTCAGGTTGTTATGATGAAGGCGGAGGAATATGAGAGAAAAATGCTTGACCTCCTATCTGACCCAGACACGTTCCATGAGATCCCAACCGAACGAATCGCTGCTCTTTCCGATGGCTTTAAGTTTGCACTCAGGACGCTCAAGAGGAATGGAAGCATCACCCCCGAGCAATTCCAGCGATTCACCTCCAACCTTACCTGCGTCCCCTACATATATGGCCTCCCTAAGACTCATAAGCCCCACATTCCCCTTAGGCCCATTGTAGCCTACCACCTCTCCCCTGCACTACACTTAGCTAAATATCTCGCTAACCTCCTTAAACCTCTCGTTAAGGCACACAACCTCTTTTCAGTTCAAGATTCTACCGAATTTCTAACCAAATTAAAGAGTATTCCCCAGCCTGATAAACTTATCATGTCCACCTTCGACGTAACATCCCTTTTCCTATGCCTTCCGCACTCTTTGATTACAGACGGTCTTAGTTCACTCCTTGCCTTCTCTACATTCTCTAGCAAAGACCAAAAATCGATAATAGATCTGTTTACTATCTGTCTTGGCATGAATACCCTCGAATTTAACAGCCGTTCCTTTCTACAGATACGAGGCTCCCCTATGGGCAGTCCCCTCTCCACAATCGCAGCGGAAATTGTCATGCTAGGGCTGGACCAATGGCTGGTGTCCAAAGATCATTTGGGGGTCGTTACTTGGTTATGTTACGTAGACGACATCTTCTGCCTACACCGAGATACCGATCATTTACCCATTCTCACCGCTTTAAACTCTTACCATCCGGATCTACTTTTTACACACAACCCGTCCCGCTCTAACTGTATTTCATTTTTAGACATTTTAATTATTAACACCGACGATAAATTCCACACAACGGTCTTTCACAAACCCGGCTTTACCCCCTCGTACCTACATTTTTCATCCCACGCCCCCGTCTCCCATAAGATCACCACCGTCCGAACTCTTTCCAAACGTATCTACACCCACTGTTCCCTCCCTTTCTTTAAAAATATCGAGAGGCGCACGGTCTACTCGCATCTCTTGTCCGCGGGCTATCCACGCAGTTTTATCGACCGACATTTTTTCACACCCAATCAAAAAAGAACCACACCTCCTTTATTTAAAAGCACCTGCGTCCTCCCATACTCCACCACGAATTCCGGTATTGGTTCCTTTTTACGTAAATTCGGCATTCGCACTCTTTACAAGTGCACACCTTCCCTTTACACCTTCCTACGACACCCAATCACAAAAAGCTCCGCCAAACGTAACCCCCAATCCCTTTCTAACGCCGTTTACAAAATTCCTCGTAATGATTGCGATTTATGCTATATTGGAGAAACAGGCCGAACAATCGCCATCAGAGCCAGTGAACACGCCCGCAACATCCGCTCGAAAGACAAAAAATCGCTCATATACCAACATATCGCCGAATCCGGACATTCCTTCAATCTCGACAATACAACCCCCGTTTATAGCGATATAGCAAATAAATACCAACGCTTAGTTCTCGAAGCCCTTGTCTCCAATACTACACCCAGCCTCAACAGAAAGATTGACCTCCCGCCCCAATATTCTGCTTTTTATTCTATACCAACAGATACACCTCCTTCGTAACTTTTAACTTTATCTTTATTCCGCTGTTTTTTATATTCTCGTTTATATTCTTATTTTTATTTTTATTCTTGCTTTTGTCTTCGCCTCTAGTTTTCCGCCTTTTTCCCTTCATCCTAGGTATGCAGATTTTCTTAAATCTATATATTGTACACTTTTAAATATTTTTATTACTGGCATGCAAATCTCAAATATTTTTAATCTTTTATTTCTTGTTTAATATTTTTTATGCTAAACTGTCGCTTATAAATATAGCATCTCCTTCTCATTCATGTCAATACCTGATGAAGGACGGCTGACGTCCGAAAGCTCGTATACTGCTTAATAAAGAAACTTACCACGTTCCTCTTAATCTCTCTTTTTATATTCCAAACGTGGCTTATCATGTCTGAACCCAATCTTGAATAATTAATATTGTTGGACCTGGGCATCTTGGGGTCAGCTTGGGAAAGGTTTAGGGCTCGTGGTGGAGCTGGTGTTCTGCATGAAGATGGTGATTATAACACCCACCATGGGCTTGTGGCTTGCCCATAGGCATTCTGGAGTCTGGCTTGATACTGGTGGAGTCAAGTCAAGCACCATAGGTCGGTGGCTTGACTACAGGGAAGGGTCGTCTGAGTCCATCTTGGACTCTGGTTTGTGGTCAAGTCGGCCACCATCGGACATGTGGCACGACCACCAGGAAGGGGTGTCTGAATCCATCTCAGACTAGCTTGGTAAGGCCAGGTCATCCACCACAGGTCAGGTGGCTTGACCACAGGAAGGGGATCTTAGTCTCTGGTTTAGTGCTGCCAAGGCTAAAGGAGGCTTCAGGCTCCATCTCGACACCTTGCAATCACCAGAGGTTGGTAGCTTAGATGGACAAAGGTGGAACATGGTTAGGTTGGGTGGGGTTCTGGGTGATTTTGGCATGATATGGTCACGAGGTGTCCTAACAATCCTCCCTGCCAAAAAATTAATTTTACAAAAAAAAAAAAAGGAAAATTAATTTTTAACACCGAGTGACCAGGTGAGAAATCTTAATAAAATAAAAAAAATACATATCAAGAAAATAATTTCTCCAAAAAATAGTATATCTATCTATACTCAAATATTAATTAATCACTCAAATCCACCCTGGGTGCTATGGTGAAGTGATGAATATACACTGAAAAAAAAAAAACTCAAAAATTCTAAAATCATAAATCTCAAATTTTAAAATATTATAGTATACTTATATACATGCATGCAATGCAATTTTATGCATTTTATTTTTCAAATAATAATAATTATCCAATATATCCATTTTCCATAATGTAGCAGCCAAAAAAGTCCTAAAATACACAAAGGTATCAGGGGGGAGCAAAGACAAATTTCAAATCTAATGTGCTTGCTCTGTAAATACTTATTAGGCGTATTCAAATCAATAACCTTGAAACTTAAAACACTATGATCCTTCATACAACTCATTTTTGGTAAAAAAAAACTAATTATATTTTAGACAAAAGATATTTTGAACTGAAACCTTTTATATGAAGTTAGACTAGTTGTCTACCTAAATTATTCGGTACATTGACCTCGCATGGCCACACATTACTGAAAACAGCCTTTTGTTAAAAAAATCCCATTTCACAAAAATATTAAACCAAAGTTTAACCATAAGGTGTATATACCTCCTTTTTTTAAATGACCTTAAACACACACACAAAGTTACCCTACTTTTTATAATTAGCTTTAAAAATTTTTATTTCGAACCGGTATTCAAGGTTTAATACCAAATCTATAATCACAAACTGACACTCAGGTACTTGTTAGTTTACATGGGATTATGCCATTTGTCCTCTAGCTGCCTAAAGCTAGAGCATCTCACACCTTCGGGACTTTCAGGCAGAGGACAAAGACCTTCACATGGTCAATATAACTGCTGCTCCCAGAGCAGTCAGAAGAAAAGGAATCATGGGACTCTTTCCCTTGACATCCAGTGTGTGCTCCCAGAGCACATGACAAATGACATTTCCCACAACCATGCGAGTGCTCTCTTCACAAAAAGAGGAACTTAGCAGGAGAGCCTATATCTCATCCAGGGTCAAAAATCAGTTTAAAAAAAAAATAGATCAGTTTGAACCTAATATACATAAACAAAAACAGAAATCAAATTTATACCTCCAAATGAAGTGAAGAAATTCTGCCTAAGCAGACATATCTGATTGTCAGTGAGTTTACAGATCCCTGATGGTAGATCAAACTATTAAGGTCCTAACACATTTTGTATAAAGTTAGAAGATCCTATCCTACCAATATCTTAATTTATCCAGGTCTAACATACTGTTGGCTTGAAGTTTGATATCTCATTCACTATCCTTCATTCATACAAAAAAAAAAAAAAAACATTTACGGATGCATTCAAACTAAACTTGAAATCAAAAGCACTGCCTGAACATTAAACAAACACAAAACAACTATTCAAAATACTAAATTCAGGGAGATAAGCACAATTGCTCTAAACCAAATAAAATCTAGTTATGATCCTCCCCCATAAACTCACAAAAGAAAATAAATTTGTACGAATTACCACCAATTTGGTCATTCGGTACCCAAAATGGGGGAAAAAAAAAGTCTGCAAGGTTCATAAAAAAAAATAGAAATCCTATCTTCAAATATTCCTCTAATCCTATTTTACGATGCACTAGCGCGCCATCTGTTATCAAACTACAAAACTATTTTAGAGGCGTAATATTCTTTTTAAAATAAAATAATTTCTACTGTCCTTACTGCAATGGAAAAATTAAAGGGAGGGCCTGGCTCATCAGTGGTGAACCCTCCCAGAGGTTTCGCCAGTTTAATCTACCATACCGCTGTTATATTGCATTTTTGGAACTTACTTTTATAGTGATACTGAGATGCTTGACTCTTCGAATGGGTATTTTAGATGAACTATGGACATAAGCTTTTAGGACATATTACGCCTCTAAAATAGTTTTGTAGTCTAATCCTATTTACCTAACCAAAAAAAAATTATCATTTAATGTAAAAGCTATCTAGAGGGCCTGGATCCCATCCGTCTTGTGTTTGCAATAAGCGACAAAGAGAAAACAAAAAAAAAGGAAATCCTCAAACTTAGACCATATTATAAAATCTACAGAATCCTATAAAAACAAAACTACTACACTGACTATTCAATTAATTCAACATTGCTTCATAAAGATTGCTCACAGTAATGGATGATACCAAGAGAGCCTAAATCTCGTCTTTTAGGTGCTTTACTGTCCGAGACAAAATCTTAACTCCTAGTTGAAGAAATGGGTATCTCTTTAATCCTAAGAATAGGTCTTAA
The DNA here is from genome assembly GCA_030710605.1 of Cordylochernes scorpioides. Classification (NCBI taxonomy): domain Eukaryota; kingdom Metazoa; phylum Arthropoda; class Arachnida; order Pseudoscorpiones; family Chernetidae; genus Cordylochernes; species Cordylochernes scorpioides. The sequence continues at coordinate 27,107,734 of CP092885.1, forward strand.
ATCTATACTAAAATAAAAGTTTATAAAATTACTAAAAACAAAGGCTGAGTTTGATGAAAAAAAGGATGCATAAATGCTCTTACATTTTGATAAATTTACACACAAAAAAAAAAAAGTTTTAAAAATCTAGAAATTACCCTAAAAAAAAAAAAGAAATATAAAACTTTTGCTCTAAAATTATTTTGTGCATACCAGGTAAATATCTCCTTCATTCTATGAAAAGCTTCATCATGTAGGTCAGCATGTACCTCAAGGGCAGACCATTGACATGCTAACACTTCTATAAGTAAAAATCATTATTAACCAAAAAGAATGTCAAGAAATGTATTTTTTTATACACTCATATGCAATATTCCTGAAATACTGTTGTATCTTTTATACGGGTTCATTTACCTTTAGCTTTATATATATTTAATATAGTTACAGCCTTTATGTATATAGACAATTAATATACCGCCGTGCTAGAACAATTATATATTTATTATGCGGCGTTGTTTACATACTGTGTTGCCAGATCTTTTGTAGCACAGATTATAACTATATACAACATGTTCCCCTTTTAATTAAAGTCCGGGGTCGAATCTTTTCGGAGGCTTTACCACACGTCCACTTCTAGTGGTGTAGGCAGTGCCTCCTTCATTGTAGTTTCCTATGGGAGTTGAAGTGGATGGGGCCAACTCTTCAGGACTGAGGTTCAGGCGGGGAAATTCTCCTGGTTCCCTTTGACCACTGGACTCCGATGATGTCGAGGGGGCTGGATCCAATTGGGGCGATGACTGGCTGCTCCTTCTCTGTCCAACAGGATAACTTCTGGGCCGTAGGTGAACTCTGTTCCGTTTTAACATTCGGCCCTCGTTGTTCTGAATGATGTATGATCGAGGCTGGTTGGCTTCTCCAATGATGGTAGCTGGTCTCCAGGCATTGCTAGTTTTGGCATTTACCTGTTCACCAGAACTCATTTTAGGAAGTATTTTGGCATTTCGGTCATAATATTCTTTCATCTTATATTGATTTTCCCTCTTCTGCTGTAGAATGTTTTCCGTGCTAATGAAAGCAGGTTTTAGCTTTGTGGTTTTCATTGGGATCAAGGTTCTCAAGTTTCTTCCCATTAGCATCTGAGCTGGGGACGGTAGATTATTTGACGGAGTTGTTCTCAGGGCTATTAAACACATATAAGGATCAGTGTTGTCTTGACGGCATTTCTTAAGTTGCTTCTTTACTGTTTGCACCATCCTCTCCACTAATCCGTTTGATTTTGGGTATCCTGGGCTAGAGGTTTTATGTTCTATGTCCCATTCATTTGTAAAATTAGTAAAGTCTTGTGATGTAAATGGTGGTCCATTATCAGTGATGATGATCTCTGGAATCCCATGTCTTGCGAAGGTAGATTTCAAAACTGGTAGAATCTCTTTTGCTGAAGTTGATGCTACCTTGATGACTTCAGGAAAGCTGCTGTAGTAGTCTACTATTATTATGAATACAGATTGGTCTAGATAGAAGAAATCAATAGCTACTTTTTGCCAAGGGTAGTCTGCTATTTCGTGAGGTATAAGTGGTTCTTTCCTTTGCGAAGGTTGTGATTCTTGACAAATTCTACACTTATAAACCATCTCTTCTATTTCTCTATCCAGTCCAGGCCAATAAATAGCTTCATGTGCTCTGTTTTTACAAGCAGAGATCCCTTGATGAGACATGTGTAGTGTTTGCAAGATGCTTTCCCTTTGGACTTTAGGGATGACAAGTCTTTGTCCTCTACAAATCAGGTCTTTCCATATATATAGTTCTTCTTTACAATGCCAGTAGGGCTTAACAGCATAGTCCACACTTTTCTTATGAATAGGCCACCCATTCAGTATATGATCCCTTAATTTTATCATTTCTTCATCTGACTCCATATCTCTGAGAATTTCCTGGTATCTTTTAGTGGTCACCTTCAGATTTAGAGTCATAATGGTGTTCTGGAGATCCAGATCTGAGGTGTCGATGGTTTCCTCTGAAATTGAATCTCTAGATAGAGTGTCTGCGGTGTGAATCACTTTTCCTGGTACATATTCTAAATTAAAATCATATCGCATCAATTTCAAGACCAGTCTTTCAAGTCTTGGAGATAATTCCTCTAGTGGCTTTTTTAGTATAGCCAACAAGGGTTTATGATCCGTCTGGGCTGTGAACTTTCTTCCATACAAATGATAGTTAAATCTTTGGCATCCATACCAGAGAGCTAAGAGCTCCTTTTCAATCTGGGCATATTTTTTCTGAGTGTTATTCAAGGATGCGGATGCAAAAGCGATGGGTCTTCCCTCTTGCATCAAGACAGCCCCAAGCCCATGTTGACTAGCGTCCACTGAAAGTGTTACCTTCCGATGGGGGTCAAAGAGGCCAAGAACTGGAGGATTTGATACCAAATTTTTCAGCTCAATGAATTCTTTTTCTATAGCCTCATTCCATGTCCACAGGGTATTCTTTTTTAGGAGTTGTCTTAACAAGACAGTTTTATCTGCCAGATTATGCATGAATTTAGCTAGATAGTTCACAGTTCCCAAAAATCTTTGAAGAGATGTCTTGTCCATTGGTCTTTTTATTTTTTGTATTGCTTCTAATTTAGATGGATCTGCAGAGATGCCATTCTTGGATATCTCATGTCCAATGAACTTAACTTTTTCTTGGGCCAGTTGCATTTTATTGAATTCAAACTTTAAATTATTTTTTCTAGCAATTTCCAAAACCGTAATCAGTCTACTATTGTGCTCCGTGAGGGAGTTTCCGTATATTATTATATCATCCATGTATACTTTTACTCCTTCAATTCCTGTAAACATACTTTGCATTTTTTTATAGAAAACTTCTGGAGCGCTGCAAATACCAAAAGGTAACCGATGGAATCTGTAATACCCATAAGGTGTAGCCATTGTTAAAAGGCTAGATGACTTTTCGTCTAACTTGATTTGCCAAAAGGCTGACTTAGCATCAAGTACTGTATAGATGGGTGATTTTGTGATATCAGCAATGATGCCTTCAGGGGCAGGAAGTTGACGATATTCCATTTTAATCCATGGATTTAGCTCTCTAGGGTCCATACAGATACGAACCTTTCCATTTGGTTTCTTAATGATTACCATCGGGTGTGCCCACTCTGCTGGTTGGTCTACCTTTGAGATGATCTTTTGTTCCTCCATCGATTTTAGCTCCATCTCAACTGGTTTTTTCAGTGCAAACGGAATTCGGCGAGCTAACTGAATTCTTGGATGTGCATTTTCTCTCAGGATCACAGAATGCTCTCCAGGGAGTGTTCCGATCTCATCAAAGACATCTCTGTAGGACTCTATTATCTTTGTAGGTGAAGCATCCATCTTTGTCCTAGTATGGTCCTGTTCCAACGACTCTACTTTTAATATCAGCTCTAATTTTTTACACGCTGCCAATCCCAAAATTGGTGGAGCTGGCAAATCCACGACTAGAAATTCAAGGATTTCAGATTTTTTCCCAGAGGTACATGAAGCCTTGCATTTGCCCCTTATTGGTACTTTTTCTCCTGTATATGAATAAACCGCAATCCCAGTTGGATATATGCAGGGTTTATTTTGCCAATTTTTAATGGTATCCAATGGCAGGATGTTCACCTGTGCTCCTGTGTCTAATTTAAAATTAACTGAATTATTCTCCACCAAGATTATTTTAGTCCACTCTAGACCAGTAATGCTATCTAGGGATAGGTATTGAAGACACATTTCTTCTTCCTCTTCCGCTCTTTCCTCCAACATATGCACTCTGTTCCTACACATTTTAGCAAAATGGTTTGGTTTTTTACATGAATTGCATATTTTACCATATGCAAAACATTTACCATATGGATGTCTGGAACCACAATTTTGGCAAACCTTTGCATTAGGATGTTCCTCAGATACATTAGGTTTTCTACCAACTGGATATTTGAAATTCTTTTTATATTGCTTTTTATATTTTATAGAATGTACATCAACATCTTCTCTAGTTATATTTTTTACTTGTTGTCTAGAAGTTTCAGTAGCTCTTCCCAAGTCTATGGCTTTAGCTAAAGAAAGATCAGGATCTTGTAGCATCCTTTCTTTTAAAGCTTTGTCTTTAATTCCAATTATAATTCTATCTCTGACCAAGGAATCTGCAAGCTCTCCAAATTCGCAGTCCATGCTTTTATTTTTCAATTCAGTTACATAGTCATCAAAATTCTGATTCTCCCCTTGTTCCGTTGTAAAAAACTGGTACCTCTTATAGGTTGTGTTTTTATATGGTTTAAAGTGTCCATCAAACAGTTCAAGTATATCCGGAACAGTCGGAGAGGCATCAGTTTCTTGTATTTTAAATGTAGAGTATATATCTAGGGCTAACTCACCAATATTATAGAGTAGAATAGCCCTTTGTCTTGGAATGGATTTTTTATCTATTTCTGTGGCTATGTAAAACATTTGGAATCTCTTTTTCCATTTACCCCATGCTTCTGATGGGTTTGTTCCAGGCACAAATGGCTGCAAACTATTCCCGGTACTCGAGGCCATTTTTCAACGTGTTAGGCTTAATTGATATTTGAAATTTTACTTATCTTTCAAAATCCCGGCGCTGCCACCATGTTGTATCTTTTATACGGGTTCATTTACCTTTAGCTTTATATATATTTAATATAGTTACAGCCTTTATGTATATAGACAATTAATATACCGCCGTGCTAGAACAATTATATATTTATTATGCGGCGTTGTTTACATACTTTTGCTCTTACATTTTGATAAATTTACACACAAAAAAAAAAAGTTTTAAAAATCTAGAAATTACCCTAAAAAAAAAAAGAAATATAAAACTTTTGCTCTAAAATTATTTTGTGCATACCAGGTAAATATCTCCTTCATTCTATGAAAAGCTTCATCATGTAGGTCAGCATGTACCTCAAGGGCAGACCATTGACATGCTAACACTTCTATAAGTAAAAATCATTATTAACCAAAAAGAATGTCAAGAAATGTATTTTTTTATACACTCATATGCAATATTCCTGAAATACCTTGTTAAGATAATAATAATTATAGCTTTTTGTTATTTCAAACACCTTTTTTGCCTTTTTATTCAATAAATTGCCCCAAAAAATTGTTTCAACCTCGTGGTTTCAACCAATAAAGATGAAAAAAAGACATTTAGCCTAAAAAGAAATAAGCTTCTGATTGGTTTCAACTATCAACTGGTTTACAAATAAAGGTAAACTTAATGAAATGTATTTCATGAATTAAAATATTAAATCTGGGTATATATAACCATATAATAGAAAAACCTTCCTGCCAATTTCTTACATAATGGTGAGTCATTTGAAATTGACATTTGTTATATGTTTATTATGACACTGTGTCATAGTTTCCATATTAAAGTAAATAAAAAATTATTAACGAGATATTTTCTTCTAAGTAAATATATTTTAAACATCTATATTTCTCCTATATGTTACAAACAGAAAAGTTTAAATATACAGTCGAACCTCTTTAATTCAACACCCCAAGGGATCAGAGCTTTCGGTTGAATTAAAGGAAGTGTTGAATTAAGGTTAGATGATTAGGTAATCATCTAACTAGCTAAAATAATATATATATTTTTTATAAATAGCTTTGTAATATAAATTAATGATATTAATTGAAACCATTGTGTGTGTACTTTTTTATATTTATTTTTTTATTTTCATGATTAACTTTTAGTATCTGGGACAAAATGGCAATAATACATATTTTCGAAACAAATAATATTTTATTCCAATTGAATAATAGTTTAAAGAAAATAAAAAGAAAATTAAAAAATATTATTTGAAAAGAATCAAGATTGAAAAAAAATCTTTTATAGATGTCTGTTTTTTCTCTGAAATCCTATTCAGGATGTATTCCAGATAGTCTATTTTTAAAAGACATGCATGGCTTTCTTCCTCAGAAATGTCTTTTAAATAACAAAGAGTTTTTATTGTATTAAAGGCATCCACTGCTGCTGCAGGTGTTATTGATGTTTTGTTTAAATCTTTTTCTGTTGGATCTACCTCTTCATCTTCTTCTTTTCCCATTACCTCCTTTACAATTTCTTCAATGGACTGTTCCCCAGCAACTTGCACATCTTTATCAACTTCCAAGAAGTCAATATAGTTGACCTGGATAAGGCAATACAAATATGTATGGCTGCAGAAAGGATAAACAAAGATTTTACACCATCAATGGCTTGATGTTTTTTTAATGCCTCAAAACATCTGTTCATTTCTTCTTCAACAACTTCTTCCATTGCTTCATCCATCACAAATCCTGAATGAGAAAAACAATTTTTTATTGTGGAAGAACTAACCCCAACCCATGCAGCCTCTAGCCAGCTAATTGCAAAGAGTAAATGTACTTGAGCATTTTTTTTTTCTTCCATGCAAGTGAGAAGATACGTTATCATTCGTTTCCTATATTGGTCTTTTAGGGCTTTAATGATACCCATATCACAGGGTTGTAATGCACTTGTAGTTAGGGCGGGCAAAAATCTTATTTCAATGTTCTGTAACCCTTCAGGTATTTGGTGGGCTGGGCAATTATCTAAAATTAATAAAATTTTTCTTTCTCTTCTTTTGAATATTTGGTCCAAATTTTTCAGCCAATCCGTAAAAATTGCCCCAGTCATCCAGGCTTTTTTATTAAAATGATAATTTGAGGGAATATTCATGCCATGGAAGCATCGTGGTCTTCTATATTTCCCAATATAAAGTAAAGGCAATTTTTCACTTCCATCCATATTACAGCATACCAACACTGTAATTCTCTCTTTAGACTTCTTACCCCCTTCACATTTCTCACCTCTGATAGTCATTGTTTGATTAGGCAAAAGTTTATAAAATAACCCTGTTTCATCAGCATTGAAAATGTCCTGTGGGCTGTATTTAGCTAAAAGTGAAGGAATAATCCCACCTTTCCACGTGGCTACACTATTGGCATCCACACTTCCAGCTTCTCCATGAAGTCGTTTAAAAGCAATATTCCTTCTGGCCTTAAACTTTTCTAGCCAGCCATTGCTAGCTTCAAAATTATCTTGACCCATTTTTTCAAGGCCAAGAGTATAGCCTTTTCTTTCAAGATATTGCCATTTATGGCAAGTTTCATGGCATTTGCCTGCCTTATCCACCTAAACAGGGCTTCTTCAATCTCTGGGAATTCCCCGTCACGATCACGTTTCAAGGTAGAGCTAAAATTAGATTTTAAAAAGGCAGATTTTATGGCGAATTTATTTTAAAAAATTGTGCTAATGGTGGACTGTGGAATATTTCTCTCTCTGGAAACTTGACTATGTGATTTTCCTTGTTTTATTTCTTCTATAATTTTCATTTTTTCCACATAAGTGAGCTGGTGATACTGACTACGTTTCCAATTTTTTTTGGCAGAACCTGACATTCTTGCCCCACTCATTTATTCAAATTAACACAGAATATTGAATTAAAATGTTATCATAATCATTGTTGGATCATTTTATAAAGGTTTATTTATTTAAAAAGAAATTATTTATAAATTTAAAAATAGCTAAAATATTTCAATGTTAAAAATAAAAAATAAAAAGTATTATTAGTTAGCACATGATGTCGAAATTCCTGCGTAAAAAAAACAACAATAACATCCGCGAAATTGCGCAACGGCACTGCAAAGTGAAACTTAAACTAACCAGAAACCAAAAGTGCGCAGGCGCGATCATATCGGCGCCCGCCGATGCCGATCGTCGCCGCCGTAATACCGTTTAGCGGTAAAGTTGCATGTAAAATAACATTCAACTGTCGAAATTCGAATTTTAAAATGGTCGAACTATCGGAACTGTCGTATTATCGATACTGTCGAATTACGGTTTGTTATTTGATAGGCCGGAGGTCGGGACATCGGAACATGGTCGAATTATCGCCGAGTGTCGAATTGGGGTGTGTCGAATTAACGAGGTTATACTGTATATATTTTGTAATAAATGTATGAAACAGGTTTATTATTAATGTATCTCCAATAATATTTGAAAATATAAACGTGTATTTTATGTATAAAAGAAAGAAATGGTAATTAAATTTAATTAAAATAATAACTATTGTGTTGAACAACTTGGCTGGGAGTCACGTGGTCATTTTCAGCCAATCGTTAGCAAGAATGGGAAGAAATTCTGACGTCAGTGTTTACCATTTCCTAGCGCCAAAATTTATATTTGGTCCCTGCACATCTGGTGATTCCAGATGTTGTTTTTCTGCACTAAGTCCTAAATTTAAACTGAGCTGCCAATCATGGCTGGAATTTCGTCTAGGCCTAGCGTGGTTCTTTGTCTAATTGTAAAACACAGCATTAAATATACCAATCGACGAAGCTATAATATTGTAAATTAAAAATAAGGGTTGTTATATTTACCTAACTCCCATATATAATAACACCATAAATCAAAGTATTAAATATAAAAGCTTAATAAAACACAAAAAAATTAAACTTAACCCACCAAAAACAATTTTTTAGAAGCACATTAGATTTGTTTACTTACTACAGAGTCGAGATTGGATGATTATTATCATTTTAAATTATTTAAAACACAAACTTGCTGGTAAAAATATGAAAGTTATACAGGGTGTACCAGGTAAATTGGGACTAACTTTGACAGTCCATAAAACAAAAACTACTTGAGATTAAAAACTTGTTTTTTTTTCATTACGTAGCCATATTAATGTAAAATGCAACAGTACATGTGTGCGCAGTGTAGTGATGAAGAGTAACCGAGAATTTGAAAATCGAGCTGCCATCATCGTTGCTCTGCGCGCCGGAAGGAGCCCCAAAGAGATAGTGGATTTTCTTAAGTTGCCCAAAACCACTATTTATCGTGTCAAGAAGCAGTTTGATGAGGCCGACAGTAACAAAGAGGGGATAGCTACAAGGAAAAAGCACTCGCGTCGATCGGACAGGGTAAGAGGCGAAGAATTTGTCAAAAATGTCAAGGAGAAGATTGATGGAAACCCTGGGAAGAGCATGAGGGCCATAGCCAAGGAAATGGACGTTGGCTCTATGACAATTGTCAGAACTATCCATGAGGACCTTGGTCTCAAGTCTTATGCCCTTCGGAAAGGTCAGTTGCTGACTGAGAATATGAAGAATAACAGAAAAGGAAAGGCTGCTGCCCTCCTCAACAACCTGAAACACGACTCTTTTGGCATGCTAAGGTTCTTCTCTGACGAAAAGAACTTTGACGTGGACCAAAAGGTAAATCCCAGGAATGATCGCTGGATCTGTAAAGACCCCTCAGAGATACCTGTCGTGATGCACACGAAATTTCCAGCCTCCGTAATGGTCCTTGGCGTTATCAGCAGTGAAGGTGATGTCATGCCTCCCCATTTCTTTGAGAAGGGCCTTAGGATGAACGCTGACACCTACATCAATGTTCTGGAGACCGTTGTGAAGCCTTGGATGGACATGGTGGCCGCAGGAAGGAAGTATGTCTTCCAACAGGACCCAGCTCCAGCCCATAAGGCAAAAAAGACACAATCGTAGCTGACACTTAACGTCCCTAGTCACTGGGGTCCTGATATTTGGCCCCCTAATTCTCCAGATTGCAATCCCCTCGACTACTATGTATGGGGCGTTGTTGAGAGAGATGTCAACAAAGCTCCTCATACCACCATCCAGTCTGTCAAGAAAGCAGTTCACACGGTGATGACCCAAATGGACAAGGTCATCGTCGCCAAGGCCTGTGCTTCATTCCGTACTCGCCTCGAGACTGTTGTAGCTAATAATGGAAACTACATTGAATAAATAAAAACTATATCCTTTTATCTACTACTGTGTCAAATTTCATTCGGATATTTTAATTTTTACTTGCAAAAAAATTTCAGTTAAAATACCATTGTTGAAATTCCCAATTTACCTGGTACACCCTGTATATATATAAATATCAACCTAAAAATAATTGTTCTGTGTACATTGAAAAAATATTTTATTAGTCTCATTTCCCTGGGTATTGATTCTTAATCTCAGGATCGCGTTCTACTTGGCCCAAATGGCGTTTCACTATGTGTGAAGAAATGTCGGTAATCGTTTCACAAAACACTGATGTGAGTTTGGTAGAAGAATTCGCAGTGATAATTCTTTTGTGGGCTGTTGCAAGGATTTAAATCAGATCACTAAATAGCAGAAAGGAGAGGGTAAAAGCCTCCTTCAAACTAACTTTATTTAAGACATGTTAAGAGGACTGAGGAAAACCCCAACTGGTCAGCAGCAGACCAGGCCGTGCTCCCCGCCCTTTTTTATTGCCGGCTGGCGCAGCTGGGGCTTGTTTGTTTACAGAAGTGGATCTCCATTATTCCACATACTCCCACCTGTTTTCCTCTAGGCACACAGTAGGAAAACAAAAATAATCGTCCAATGGGTTGGGTATACAAACGGTTCTTCCCTATATAGTCTGTATATTTGCAGTTTTCTCTTTATCGTTCAGCAAACGCGAATAAGCTGCTGTTGATAATATTTCCAAGGGATATATTTTATGAATAGGTCTTAGGAAGGTTCCTACTGTGGTTTTCACCTTCACTAATCTATTCACTCCATCTCTTCCAAATAATATCTCCTCGATCACTGCTAATGGCCAGAAGTTACGCTTTTTATTGTCCATACCAACAAGGACAACATCCCCAGCCTGGAGTTTTGGATTGGAAATGCGTCTGTTTCTCTGGACCAGGAGTGTCAAATATTCCCTACTGAATCGTGATTTCAACTCCTCCCTCAGCTTGCTCAAATAGCGCAGTTTCTGTGTTGTTGGATTAGGTCCCATATTCTGGCACTGGGGGAAACTCGACATCTGTCTGTTCTTGTAGAAACATGGAAGGTGACATTGTCACAAGATCATTCGGATCGTCGCTGACAAAGGTCATGGACCTTCCATTCATCACTGCCTCTGTATGACACAGCAGGGTCATCAATTGTTATATGTCAATGTTGATGTTCCAAGATTCCTTTTTAGTATATCTTTGAAGGAATTAATCAGTCTCTCCCACCATCCACCCCACCAGGCAGCAGTGGGCGGGATGAATTTCCGCTTCAATACGCTTCACTTTCCCGTCGTTAGAAACGCGTTCCCAGTCAATCTGTTTAAATAAGTTATTGGCTCCTACAAATTTGTTCCGTTGTCGCTGAAGATGGTGGATAAACGTCCTCGACTCTTGATGAATCTCTCCAGGGCCATTAGGAAATTTTCTGTGCTGAGAGATATTACCAGTTCCAAATGTACACAGCGGTACACAGCACAGGTGAAGAGAACAACCCAGGTCTTGGTCCGATCTTTCAGATAGGGCGGGCCTGCCAGATCAATCCCTACCACCTCGAATACCTTGGCGTTATGTACTCGAGTGGCAGGTAATGGAGTGTCTTCCACCACAACGGGTTTAGCGGAGAAGCGGCGACATGTGACATATCTTCTCACTATTTTCTAAATGGCCTGTCTCGCTTTTACTATCCAATATTTTTCCCGAAGTTTGTTCATCAAAAATTGTACACCAGTGTGACAATTCTCAACGTGTGAATCACATATCATTTGTTCAATCAACGATGAGTCCCATGTAATTGTACTGGTAAACGGAAGCCAAATTCGTCGCTGCTGTAATCAATTTTGTTTTCACACGCAGGATTCCTTCTACTTCATATACCTTCAGGCCAGGTATAGAGTGGCTAGGGAAACACTCGGCCTGAACTAATTTCAAAAGCGCTAGCTCCGCTTCATCGATCTCCTTCACGGAAAGTTGGCCCTTTACTTTGGTTGAAGATCGGAGGTTGTTGATGAATATTCTAATCCACTCCATCATCCGCACATTTTTTATGACGAGGAGAAATATTTCATGTACCAATGATCAGTACTCTTTACTCTTGTCACAACAGCAATTTTCTTTCTTTCCGCACAGATTTCTTCTTCATTCAGGTCTCTATACCTGGAAGGCCAATATTCTTCGGAGAGGTTTAACCAGGAAGGGCCCTCCCACCATCTAGACTGTAACAGTTGGGAGAGGCTGCATCCTCTGGAGGGTAAATCAGCTGGATTGCACTCGCTAGGAACATATCTCCAATTTCCTGGATCACTAAGTGTGCATTTCTCTTTCACGCGATTCCCGACGAAGGTACCCAACTGGTCAACGCGCTTTATCCAAGCGAGGGCTGTTGTGGAATCAGACCAGAATACATTTGTGATATCTTTCAACTCTATAGCTTCAAAGATCATCTTGTTCAACCGTGCTCCTACAACATAGGCTAAAGTTTCAAGTTTTGGTATCGTGAGTTTCTTGAGAGGCGCGACTAGAGACTTGACCGCCATCATATGTACTTCAACTTTGTCATTTATAACCCATAGCAAAAGGTTGGAAATCATCGCGATCAAGTTAGTTCCTTTTTCAAGACAATCATTTGAAGATGAGGATCTATAGACCTTGCTAGGAGCATCAAAAACAGGCTTGATAGGCGTAGTCCCACTGAAGAGTTTCACCACCGGACAGTGAGGCAGGTAGAAGGCCTCAGCGTCGTCTTGTTCAGCTGGGACTTTCTCAATTATCCCATCAGCCAACCAACCTCGGAAAATATCATCATAGTCCTCATAAATATTCAAAGAGATTAATTTCTTAGTTGTCTGTTTTAATATCTTTATAGCAATCTCCCGGTTGTCCGCGATTTTAGCTTTCTCTACAGTCCACGGGAGGGAAACAGCATATCTTCCAGAAACATAATGTTGGACTGTTTTTAGAAAATTTCTACGCGCCAATGCGTCTCTCTGATTTCTCTGTTTTACTTCAATAGGATCCATAATGCCAAGAACATCGAGATTCCACAGATTGGTTATACTGCTCTCCAAAATTGTCATCGTTGTAACACGATGAACGAGTGAAACGTCACTACCTGGCTGACATTCTCCCAATAAAGTCCATCCATAACGCGTCTGCGACGTAGTCAAGTCATTTGACATCATACAAGATTTCATAACGAAAATAAATTCCAACACATCACATCCTAGAAGTATTTCAATTTCCTTGTCATCCTTTCCAATATCAGGAACCCAGATTCTGCGGGCTTTGAGTTTTTCATCCATGGCCCGCGGCTCAGTCTTGGTAAGTTTCCACAGATATTTTGTTGATCAAGAAACTTCGCGACCATTTTAAAATTCCCTGATGCCTGACCCAAAGTGACACTGTATTCTTGGTTGACACTTTCACTAGTATAGCCTCCAAACACCACATGTTTAAATGATTCCTGACCAATGGGAGATAGTCCGAGATCCTGGGAAGTTTTAATTCTATGGTGTGAGCTAGAAGCGAAGCTCACTTCACTGGTCGTGGAACTAAATGCAGCGACCTTAGGTTTAACAAGAGCCAGACATTTTTTATATATCTTCTTATATCTGAAGGTATATTCCAAGGCTTCCTCATCGTCGTGCTCTAATTCCTCTTCGCTAACGTCTGAGGTCAGCATGAAGTCTCTCATCTTGCCTTGGATATCAAGAAGCTCACTGTGAGTTTCTTCAATGACTTTTCTATTATTTTCAATGTCCTCTATACAGGTATTGGTGGAGTACTTGACAGAAACTCTTCTGTCATCTTCAGAGTTAGTCGCTTTCTAAGTACATTTCTATGCCTTTTTAAAATTTCCATTTTTCAAAATAAACTATAAACAGAAGGTAAAACAAAAGGTACTCACCTAGAGTCTTGACTTGTACTCCGCCGTCAATCCACTTAATCTTGCCTTGTCAGAAGCCCTACCTGTCGGGGACGCCACTTTGTGAAGAAATGTCGGTAATCGTTTCACAAAACACTGATGCGAGTTTAGTAGAAGAATTCGCAGTGATGATTCTTTTGTGGGATGTTGCAAGGATTTAAATCAGATCACTAAATAGCAGAAAGGAGAGGGTAAAAGTCTCCTTCAAACTAACTTTATTTAAGACATGTTAAGAGGACAGAGGAAAACACCCAACTGGTCAGCAGCAGACCAGGCCGTGCTCCCCGCCCTTTTTTTATTGCCGGCTGGCGCAATTGGGGCTTGTTTGCTTACAGTCACCCGAGCCGTCGCTGTCCGACGTCCCGAAGTGGATCTCCATTATTCCACACTATGTATATATTTTAGAATATAATAGAAGGAGAAAATTATATACATAATTCGAGCCCCGCGGCGGGCGACATTGTTAAAATCGGGATGATTATATGTTTTTCGTTGCTGTTGTCTTTAATATAACTATTTCCAGATCTCTACATGTCCAAATATTCGGGCGCCAGTGGCTGCAGAAAAGCAGACCACAAATTTATTCATCTATGGCACATGTAGAGACCTAAAGCTGTGCCGGCTAGCAATAGATGTTGATGGGAAAATTAACTAATCATTTTTGGCTAAACATATTTTATATATTCCAATAAAATAAATTTTCAATGTACAACATAGAATTGATAAAAATATATATATAATTAAATAATATGCGTATATAATATATAAAATAAAAGGATTAAAAAAATACTATATGTATAAGGTTAAAAGGGAGGAGTTTAAAGGTATATATATAATCTTAAAAAAAGGCCTATCATGCCAAAGTTACCAGATTATCCCCACCTCCCTCAGGATACAGCCACCCAAGTCTAGGATTCGAAAAGGGGCGGCTAAGGCCGCAGCCAGCGGCCTGAGCCCTCAGCAACTCCCAATCCTCAGCTTCTCAGGAAGAAATCCTAAAAAAAGTAAATATCCCGCTTCCTTGCCCCAGTGTTGCTGGACTCACCCCCCTCCCAAGGCTATCATCACCCCTCTTTCTGTGAAAATAAAAAAGGTATCTTTAAAAAATAATAAAAATAAATTAAATATAAAAATATTAAAGTAAAATTCACAAAAAATAAATAAATAAAATACGAAAATATTGAATTAAAAAATAATTTAAAAAATATAATTAATATTGTTGGACCTGGGCATCTTGGGGTCAGCTTGGGAAAGGTTCAGGGCTCGTGGTAGAGCTGGTGTTCTGCATGAATATAGTGATTATAACACCCACCATGGGCTTGTGGCTTGCCCAGGCATGCTGGAGTCTGGCTTGATACTGGTGGAATCAAGTCAAGCACCATAGGTCGGGGGCTTGACTACAGGGAAGGGGCGTCTGAGTCCATCTTGGACTCTGGCTTGAGTTCAAGTCGGCCACCATGGGACATGTGACTCGACCACCAGGAAGGGGTGTCTGAGTCCATCTCAGACTAGCTTGGTAGGGCCAGGTCATCCACCACAGGTCAGGTGGCTCGACCACAGGAAGGGGATCTCAGTCTCTGGCTCGGTGCTGCCAAGGCTAAAGGCGGCTTCAGGTTCCATCTCGACTCCTCGCATTCACCAGAGGTTGGTAGCTTAGATGGACAAAGGTGGGATATGGTTAGGTTAGGTGGGGTTCTGGGTGATTTTGGCATGATATGGTCACGAGCTGTCCTAACAGCTCTACTTAAGTTTTCTCCATTCTATCTTAGTACACTGGCGTGACATTCTACACTTCTCCTAGGTCTTTTCAAGCTCGATTAATCCCAATGAAAGCCACTTCAGGTGTCAATCCCGTGCTAAAACTCGTCATGCATGAGTTAAAATTTGAAAAATTATTGAATATTTGCAGTGTCATCTGCTTCCCCTGATAATACTTAAAACATAAGACTGTCTCTTATCTTGTTTAAATAGCTGCTTTAGCCCCCATATACCTGTGTAAATATTACCCTCGGCTCTGCCAATTCTTGAAAATATTGCCTCTTGCATATCCTGCGAGTCAAAGTTTTTCCTTCCTACAGTAAGCTAACACTACAAATTTTCACTGGAGTTATTTGCGTCGAGTGGCTAAAGTCTTCATCTTAATCCTCCACTCTAACTCCAGAATTTCTATCTACACGAAGCTGTTCAAATCTTTCAAAACAGTTGTTCAAATCCCCAAAAAATTTTGTTAATATTCGATTATTGGAATTCTCATTAGAGAGAAGAACTACACCTTTTGATATAGACACACATCCAGCGCGTACAGCTATCCTGATATAGCTTACTTATACCTTTTTTTTTTTCGCATAGCAATTCTAAATAAATAAATAAATTGAAAAAAAAAACTGAACATGACTGGCTTAAATTTCTATGGAATCTCTATCTTGCCCTCTGATGGCAATAATTTAAGCTGTAATTAAATGCAATCGATGTTAATAAAAAAGAAAAATAATAAATCAATGATCTTAAAATAATTTTAGACTGACAACACTGTAATATAAAACCGAGAACAAAGGAGTGCTTGTTTTGTTTACAAAATTAATAATTGTAATGTAAATTGATAAATGTTCTTTTCTCTCTCTCTCTCTCTCTTTGAAAATAATAAATTAAAAGGTAAAATCGCGCCTAATTCTTAAAACCATTTCAGCTGTAAGTAAACTTGTTATTTGTTGCTTCATCATCAGAACCATAAAAGATTTCCAACATGGTAGCAGAGCTCTGTTTTTGAATCGCGGTAATATATATATATAATATAGGATAAATATAAATAAAACAAAAATGGCTGTCAGCGAAGATATTGCAAATATTGTGAGACTTAAAAGTATTGAAAATATTGATTTATGGAATTTTCAGATAACAATTATTTTCAAAGCATTTTCTAGATATTGTAAATGGAAAATCTTTGTTTGAAGACTTGAAAGATGAAGCTGGAAAAGATAAATGGAGCCTAAAAGACGCCAAAGCACAAAATACATAATGTTAACCATTGGAAAGAATGTTTTAACGAATATTTTAAATTGCAAAACTTCAAAAGAAATGTATGAAAAACTAGTAGTCACTTATCAAAGAGAAGATGAGCAATTAAAATGCAAATTACTACAAGAATTTCATGGATTCAAATTTGATAAAAATACAGATATGGCAACAAATATAAGCAGAAAAAAATGCAAAATTTAGTATTCAAACTTGCAATATCTTTGTACACTTTTATTATTAGAAAATATTTATTGTCTTCATAACGTCTGATACATCTTTTGTTGTTTATTTGCAAAACGCCAAAGTGACAAAAACAAATCAAAAGGGGATGATGATAACCTGCGTCTTGCAGATTAACATTTTCATAGAAACATATATATATACATATTTATTGCTAGCTATATATCAAAACTAAATAATGTAAAACAAGAAATTGAGGAAAGCTTTGTAATTTCTAAAATATTGAACATTTTGCCAGACTACTTTAATTACTTCAGCACACATGGGACTTGACACCAAAAGGTGAGAAAACGTTAACAAATTTAATATCAAGATTATCACTTGAAAAAACTAAACAAAAAGTAAAGCCTGAAGAGGGAATAGCCATGAGTGCTACTAAAGTAAAGCAGCGCTTTAACTGCAAAAAGAGCGGGCACTTAGCAAAATATTGTCGACTAAATAAAAATGGTGTACCATCTGTAAAAAGACAAATCATACTCAAGACCAATGCTTCTTTAAGAAATCTCAAAATAAATGCCAAGAAAATATTCCTTGCCGAATTTGTAAAAAGGCAAATCATAAAGAAAAGGATTGCTTTTTCAGAAACAAAAATGAAGAAAAATTGTCCTTTTTTTGCAGGAGAGACTTTAAAATGTAAAAATTAGGAATTGCTAGAATTCATCGTAGGCAGTGGCTCAACAAGCCATATGATAAATAGTAAAAAGTTTTTACTAGATGAAGTTGATTGCAACTCAAAAATATCAATAGCAAAAAAGGAAAATACTCTAAAAGCAAAATCAGTCAACAACAACAAAAGCCTTTATTGAGGACCTCTCGTCATATATAGGATTCGCCAGTTTACAGAGTAATTGAAAAGAAGAGAACTAAGAATACAGAGAGAAACCTATAAGTAGTAGGTATAGTATAGTATTTTCTACAATGTGACTATATACAACAGAAGCAACAAGCCTTTTACTGGGATCAAAGTCCCATACAGGATTCGTCATTCTAGTCCTGACAAAGATTATTTACATATAATTATTTACATCAATTAGTTTATGTATATAGCTTCCTTTTTTCTTCAGCCGTCTTCCAAAATTTGAACAACGCAAACGCTCCAGCTCTGTTTCTCACCACCTCATTCAACAGGAGCTCCAAAGAGAGTCCCTCAAGGCCTATTTCACTGAGAAGCACTTCTCGTTCGTCTTTCAGCCCCATACATGAGAGTATATGGTGATGTAGCCCCGGCTCCATTCTTGTCCCGCAAATCTCGCATGTCCAACCGTCTGTTTTAAATATTCTGGAGCGATCATCAGTAAAGAGCACCGAGAGGATTCTCAGTCCGGCAATACACCGTTTGACCCGGAGCGGGAAATCGCTGGACAGATAGTGTTCCGGTAACGGAGTTGAGCAGATGTTTTTATAGTGGGGGTATAGTCTTGAATTTATTATTCTTGTGTGATCCTTTTGCAGAGATTGGTCTATTGCAGTCCTGATTATGCAGGGAATTTCTCTTTGTAATGTTCTATAGTCTGTGCAGCAATTCAGCCATTGAAATCCGGTGGTGTTTAAAATATTAACTATACTTCCTGTGAAACCTATATATTTTTTTATTGCGTTTGAGATTTCCCACAGCTGGGACAAGCAGAGCAGCGGCAATCTAGTTTCACCCATTCCCAGCATTCTCAACCAGAACTTTAAGGTAAGTTTCAAGACTGTAACGCTGAGTGACACTCTTCCCAATTCTATCCTAAGCATGTATCCGGGGTGTATCTTGGTAAATTTAGATATCTTCGCATAAATGAGTCCTGAATTTGATCAACAATTAATGTATGCTCTTTTGCCCAAACAGGTGCCGCGTAGAGCAGGGTTGATAGAACCATCGCGTCAAGAAGTTTCATAGAGGATTTAAAAGAGTTCATCTTCGACCTGGTCAGAATAGGCCAGACCGCACCACTGGCAGCGAGAGCTTTACCCTTATAGTATAATGCGGCTTGCTTAAAAGAGTTTGTTGAGGTGAGTGGATATCCTAGATACATGTATCTTTCCGTGAAATTCAGTGTTTGTTGTCCCCAATACCAATTATCGGATTTTGACCGCTTCCCACCATTGCGAAATACCATTATTTTTGATTTATTTTCGTTCAGCGTTAGCATATTTTCCTCAAAATATTTTCGTATCATATTAATCTTTAACTGCAAATTGTTCTTAGATTCGCCTATCAGTACAATATCATCTGCATATAGTAACAAATGGATATTTCCATGCTTTGGCAGATAAATACCAGGTATATCAGAGCAGTCAAAAGTACTAATCAGGTCGTTAATAAAAAGTATGAATAAGTAAGGAGATAGTGGCTCACCCTGTAACACTCCGGATTTTATTTTGATAAATTCAGTGAATGAATTGTTCCATCTCACCGCAGCTGTCATGTTCTCGTAGTAATTCTTAATTAGATTTATAAATCGGAAATTCAATCCAATGTCTAACAGTTTTTTCCATAGGAGAGCTTGGGGCACCGTATCAAAAGCCTTTTTAAGATCGATAAAGAAAGCGTAGAACTTTCGTCTTTTACGTCTAAGTGTTAATTGGATTAGTGAGACTAAAGTAAAAATATGATCCTGGCATGAATGTTCTTTTCTGAAACCCGCTTGATTTTCCGGTATTATTGCTCTATTTTCGGTCCAGTTGCTTAGCCGTATTTACATTATTGATGAGAAAAGCTTAGCGAGGTTGCTTAGAAGTGATATTCCCCGATAATTGTGAGGATTATTGGCATCACCATTTTTAAAGAGATGGGATGTATAATTGTTTTGCACCAAGTTGTTGGGAATTGACCAGTTTTTATAACTCTATTGTAAATATCTTTTAAGGCAGTCAAATAAGCTGGGGGCAAGGCTTTTATAGCTTCATTAGGAATATTATCAAGTCCACACAAGCCTTATTGCGCTTCAAGTGAGCGATTTCTCCAGTTATCTCCGACAAGGATATTTCGGCCATTAACTCGTCGTCTGGCATCAGTATAACTCTTATGGAGAAATCGTACTTGACTGGTGGCGAAGTCGCGAGAAGTTCGGTATAAAACTGCTGCTATTTTTAAATAGAAATGTTTCCGAGAGTTGTTCTTCTAGTTTTAAACAGTGATATTGTTTTCCAAAAACCCGCAGAGTCCCTCACCTCCGTCAACCTCTTTTGTATTTTAGCATAGTAGGTTTTCTTTTTGCCGGTCAGAAGTGATGAGTATTTCTTTTTTAATAAAGCGTATGCCTTGCGGTCACCTTCACTGTTTGATCTTATGTAGATTTTAAGCTGAGATTTTAGATATATTTTTGTTAAGTAGCACTCACGGTCGAACCAAGGTTTGGATTTAGGACCATCGGGTGTTATTACTACTTGCATACCAGCAGTATGCATTGCACTCCGGATTTGATTGGTGAAATTATTAGTTAGCATTTCAATCGGTGAATTCCAAGATCCTTGTATTGCGACTAGATTCTGTATGAAGGTAGTATCTTTTTCGGATGCCCATTTGTACTTTTTAAAGGTACAAGGTGTAGAGCTTTCAAGTTTCATTCCATCTAAATTGGAGTCCATTTTGATAACCATTGGCATATGATCCGAATATGGAAGTGGATTAATCAACAAATCAATTCTGTGTTCTAGGAGCGAATGAGAAACTATACAGTAATCTACCACAGAGGAACCCCGTTCTGATATGTAGGTGTATTCCCCATTTTCATCACTCTTCGTTCTTCCATTTATAATTTATAAATATAATTCCATATAATTCCATTAGGAGAAATTACCTCGTCTTTGGAGTTACGACTGGCATTTAAAGAGGTGGGCAGCATTAGTGGGTTGTGTAGGTGTCCCTGTGTTCCTGTGCGCGTGTTCAAATCACCAGCTAGTACAACTTCGTATCCCTCTGAAATTTTGACTTCTATACATTCCTGTAAAATATTTCTGTTAGTCATATAATTTTCATTAGGTGGTAGGTAAACAAAAATAAAATACATGCTAATATTGTTGCATCATGGCTAATGAACCTATTTTATTTTAATTAGTAATATTATTTTTCATATATTTTAAATTCAAAATTATATTTTTTTTAATTTATTTTATTAAACAGAATATATGTATTATAAACAGAATATATGTATTATAGAATCATCATTTGTATTCAGGTACACGTGTGACTTCACTGCTCTCTTTGATGTGAGAAAATAAATAAATTATTCTGGAGGCTACTTAAAGTAGACTTATCTCATTATTCCCTTATATAAATTTGTAGGATGGTTGAAACACGCTCTGGTAAGATGCAAGACCCAGCACAGGAGAGAATCATGGCTGAAGAGTGTGCCAAGCCGCAACCTGGTGCAACAATTGGTAGAGATGCTAGTTCCGACCCAGTTGTCCTGAATCCCAACATCGACATCCCCAAGTATGATGGAACGGAAGACCCTCGCCCATGGATTGAATCTCTTGAAGAAATTGGCTTCCTGTACCATTGGGCAGACTACATTATCTCTCGTTATGCTGCCATGAATATGATTGGTAGCGCCAAAACCTGGCTAAACCTACACAAGATAAGTTTCACCAGCTGGGGAAATTTCAAGAGCCGCCTAATTGAGTATTTTGCCTCAGACGCCAACAAAGAAGAAATGAAGATGAGACTAAACAGGATGCAACAGTGGAATGAACCTGCAATCAGGTTCGCAGAGGATATCCTTGTACTGTGCAACAAGGTCGACCCCCAAATGGAAGAAGAGACTAAAATAAACTGGGTTATTGGAGGGTTAAAGAAAGAATACTCTTTTGCCCTTCACCTAAACCCTCCTAAAAATACCAATGAACTTCTAGAAATTTGTAAAAAGCTGGATTTGTTCGAAAATAATTACCAAGAACGTGCAGAAAAATCAAAAGCTCTATATAATGGACCACGCTCTCCTCGTCCCCATCATCAAGAGCAATGGAAGAATGCTACATCGTTCAGAAGACCATATCAGAACACCTCCAAGCCCCAGGCCCCCGCTCCGAGGTACTACCAGAACACCTCCAAGCCCCAGGCCCCCACTCCGAGGTACTACCAGAACAAGCCTCTGCCCCAGGTATCTGCCCCTAGACGATCTTACACTTCCAATCCTGAGCCAAAACCGGTCTACCCAAGTAAAACATACAATAAGAATCCAAATTCAAATAGGAATAGGACAGAAGACGGGAGACCAATATGTTTCAAGTGTAACAAGCCAGGACACGTAGCGCGGTATTGCAGAGTCAGGTTTGTAAGAATTGTGGAAGAGGACCCCATAGTTACACAAGACAAGGTCAAAGAAGAAATCCGTATGGATAATGGAACTGAGAAGTCGAGACCTCTGCTCTACGCTGACGTAAGTAATAGCCCGTACTCGAGTATCCCTACAAGGAATAGATATGCCGCATTAGAAGATTTAAACTAAGCATCGCGCCTGAGTCCGTCAATCAAAGCAAGTCGACCATAAATGGAATTAAAAAGTTGGACCCCAAATATAAAATGAACATTAACGTGGATAGAATCGGTATCTGCGAAGCTTTGATTAATACAGGCGCCGATCTTTCAGTGGTCGACCTTAGTACAGCTCTTAACACAGATCTTGAAATAATAAATCCTGATAAAATGTGCTCCGGACCCGATGGCAAAGAATTAGATATCGTAGGAAATATTATTTTAAATATCAAATTTGATGACAAAACAATTACACATCAATTTGTGATAATGAGAACACATTTGCGAATATTTATACTTAGACGAGATTTTCTTAAGAAAATGAACGCAAAAATTGATTGTCAGCGTGAAATAATCAAATATGACTTGACAGAAAATCGTGACGTAATCAAATATCAACAGAAGAAAATAAAAAGTGCAAAGGATGCCATTATACCAGAACTATGCATTTGTAGAAGCAGAGGATGGCGAATACATCATCGAGGAGAACCATAAAATGTTTCAAACAAATGGACTTCGACTAGCGAGAAGCTTAATATATGTTGTGAATAAGGAAACATATATCTGGATAACAAACCCTTACCCTCGACCATTAAAAATATTAAAAAACCAAACATTGTGCTTTGGAAGCCAGCCAGCCGAAGTGAATCTTATGGAAGAAAGTGAACAAAAAGAGCATGAAGAACCCCAATTTCAGATAAACGAAAATTTAGGATATAAGGAAAAGGAGCAATTGAAACAAGTTTTGGAAAAGTATGAGGATTTGTTTTCTCGGGATTAGGAAGATCCAACTTAGCGAAACATCGGATCGATACAGAAGGCGCGAAACCGATCAAACACAAGCCGTATAGGGTGAGCGCGAAAGAGCGAGAAATCATAAAAGAACAAATTGATGAAATGCTCAGAGACGGCATAATTAGACCATCCTCAAGTCCATGGTCCTTCCCTGTAATCTTGGTCAAGAAGCGAGATGGTAAATACAGATTTTGCGTTGACTACAGAAAATTGAATGATGTAACAGTGAAGGATGTTTACCCAATTCCCAGAATTGATGAAGTATTGGATACACTTCAAGGATCCAAATACTTTTCAGCAATTGACCTTAAATCAGGATATTGGCAAGTAGAGGTTGAGGAGAAAGATAAAGAAAAGACAGCCTTCACTACAGCACATGGCCTATATGAGTTCAACGTAATGCCCTCTGGTCTATGCAATGCCCCTGCTACATTTGAGAGGAACATGGAAAATATGCTTGGTAATCTTAGATGGCAAATTTGCTTATGTTATCTAGATGACGTAATCATTTATAGCTCGGATTTTTCAACACATCTCAAAATAATTGAAGCTGTTTTAAAATGTTTTCGCGAGGCTAATTTAAAATAGAACAACAAAAAATGCCAATTTGCTTTCGAAGAACTGGAGATTCTTGGCCATATAACTAATCAACATGGTATAAAACCAGCGGAGCATAATATCAAGGCTATTAGAGATTTTCCTCGGCCCAAAAAGATAAAAGAAGTTCAATCATTTTTAGGAATGTGCTCATTTTATAGGAAATTTATCAAAGGTTTTTCAAAAATTGCCGATCCATTAACCAGTCTTATAAAAAAGAATGTACCTTTTACCTGGACAGAAAATCAAGAAAAAGCATTTCAAACCCTTAAAGTAGCATTGATAAATCCACCAATCTTAGGGCACTTTGATCCGAATGCAATTACTTACATTCATACTGACATCGGCCTGGGTGCAACATTAGTCCAAAAGTCCGGCGATAAAGAAAAAAGTTATCTCATATTTAAGTCGAACACTGAGCAAACCTGAGCAAAATTATTCGACTACCGAAAAAGAATGTCTAGCTGTTGTTTGGTCAATGTCCAAGTTACGACCCTACCTATATGGAAGGCACTTCAAAATCGTAACTGATCATCACGCACTATGCTGGCTTAAGAATCTGAAAGATCCGACTGGCCGATTAGCACGATGGGCACTGAAGATTCAGGAATATAATTTCGAAATTATACACAAATCGGGTAAAAAACATCTGGATGCTGATGGTCTATCTAGAGGACCCTTACCTGAAAACGAATGGGACGAAGATTATGAAAGACTATTTCTGAATCAAATAATAGACGAAAAGGATGATTTTATTGAGAATATTAAGGAGAACCTTAGTGGAAACAAGCGTTCAATTACACAGAACTTCAAAGAAAAAAATGGGTGTCTCTACAAGAAAAATCCAAATCCTGAAGGTAGGGCATGGTTGCTGGTAGTGCCAAAGAAGAGAAGGAAGGAAGTCATGAGTGAATACCACAACCATATGCTGAATGGCCATCTGGGCGTCGCCAGAACCACTTACCGATTGAAGAATAAATACTATTGGCCTTCCATGTTGAAAGATGTTTCAGAATTTGTAAAGACGTGCCATCTTTGCCAAAGTCGGAAAGGTTCAAATCACTTGCCTTCTGGACTTTTACAACCTATTCCCCCAGCTAACTACCCTTTTGAAAGAATCGGAATTGACTTTGTTGGCCCCTTGCCATCAACGAAAAGAAGAAGGAAGTGGATAATTGTGTTGACTGATTATTATACCAAGTATGCTGAAACAAAGGCAGTATCAGAAGCAACCGTGAAAGAAGTCTCTACATTTTTAATCGAACATATTATTTTACGGTACGGGGCCCCAAGATTTCTTATTAGCGATAGAGGTTCACAATTCACTAGCAATTTGATGAAGGAGGTAATGAAAATGTGCAAAGTGAAACACTGCTTCACAACGAGCTACCACCCCAAGACTAACGGACTAACAGAACGGCTAAATAGAACTTCAATCAATATGATCAGCATGTATGTGAACACAGACCAAAAGAACTGGGATGAAATCCTCCCTTTTATCACCCACGCGTATAATACCACGATTCAAGAAACCACAGGCTACTCTCCATTTTTCCTGTTGTTTGGAAGGGAACCCATGTCCCTCTTAGACGACGAGAATATCCCAACGGACAGTAACATGGACGATTACGACGAATATATAGAAAACTACTTAGATAAAATAGCAAGGAGACGAGACAGGTAGTCATTAACAACACAGAGAAGACTCAGGAAAAAATGAAAAGAAACTATGACAAAAACACAATGATAAAATCTATGAACCAGGACATTTAGTGGCAGTTTGGACACCAGTCAGGAAAATTGGAAAATGTGAAAAACTATTGAGAAAATATTTTGGCCCATATCGAATATTAAAGAAGCTGTCTAACGTAAATTACTTAATTGAGTCGAAAGATAATCCTGGCCAAGACCCATTGATTGTCCATGTCTCAAGACTCAAACCCTATTTTGAGAGAATTGATGAGGTAACTCACGAGGACGTGACGACCTCTGGAGAGGGGGAAGTGTTGCATCATGGCTAATGAACCTATTTTATTTCAATTAGTAATATTATTTTTCATATATTTTAAATTCAAAATTATATTTTATTTTTATTTATTTTATTAAACAGAATATATGTATTATAAACAGAATATATGTATTATAGAATCATCATTTGTATTTAGGTACACGTGTGACTTCACTGCTCTCTTTGATGTGAGAAAATAAATAAATTATTCTGGAGGCTACTTAAAGTAGACTTATCTCATTATTCCCTTATATAAATTTGTAGGATGGTTGAAACACGCTCTGGTAAGATGCAAGACCCAGCACAGGAGAGAATCATGGCTGAAGAGTGTGCCAAGCCGCAACCTGGTGCAACAATATTCTGGTGTTCAATTTTATAGTAATAATTATCCAGTGTTTTTCTATTTCATAATTTACTAATAAATCTTTAATAGTATTTCCAATTCCGACGATAATACCGCCCGAAGATCTGCCCAGTTTGTGATTTCCGAAGGCCTTAGATTCTATCAATTGAAATCCGTTCAGTTTGTATCCTAAGTAATGATCAGTCCATGTTTCAGTTAGAGCGAATATGTTGAATTTTTTCAGGTAATCAACTAAAGGGAAAGTGGATGAAATCCTGACTAAACCGTTAACAGTCGCAATGTTCACAGACGCCGATTATGGGAGTGACACAGATGATCGAAGATCCTACTCCGGAATGGTTGCAGTTATTGATGGGAATGTCATCAATTGGCGATCTAAAAAGCAGCAATGTGTTTCGTTGTCTACTATGGAATCGGAGTATATAGCATCATGTCACAGTGCAAAAGAGGTCATCTGGCTAGGTCAAACCCTGTCTGATCTTGGATTTATCTCGCACTTTGCCAAGCCACTCTCAATCTACTGTGACAATCGATTAGCCATAGACTTCTCTAAGAATAACATTGAGAATAATCGTTCCAAGCACATCTCAGTTCAGTTCCACTACACAAGAGATAAGATAAACTCTGGTGATATCGTTGTCCAGTTTGTCAACACCAAGGAAAACATGGCCGATATCCAAACCAAGACTTTATAGAAGTTGATGCACAGAGATGCATGTTTCCAGATGAATTTGAAGTCGCAAGTGGGGAAATGCTGAACTGTGTGCTTCCTTCAAATACGCAGTTGCTTCCAGCGCGCCTAGATCACTGGGCGACATGTTATTGAGGAGCTTCCAACCACTACCACTAGAGGCGCTGCACCTTTCCCTTCACTTCCTGTTTATGTCTTCCCTTGTTTGGCTGCTTGCTATGTCGTGAGAGATATATTAAAACATATATATTTAAATCTATTCTGCATCTGATTGAACCACCAATTCAACAAGATTAACACATTAAAGCAGTATAAAAGGGGTAATAGAGAGTGAAAATATTCAATGAAAATTAAAAAATTGGCACTAATATATTGTTACGACGCTTCTCAGCCGTCGATGTTTGCGTTCAAGGTTTCTAAGAGAACAATGTGAATTATTTGTGGATATAGCTTAGTACGGTATATTTATTATGAGGGATTTAAAGAGTAGATTAGTAACTATATACAGTAGATGAACTTGCCTCCATTGTCCGCCACCAGAGGGATCCTCCTCATCACCGTCTTCCCTGTCAGTCCATACGGCTACACGCCCGGCGCCCACTTCCCGTAGCCAACTTGCCACATTTTCTGTCACCGTAAATCTGTTTTTAACTCTCCTCCCACATGGGAATGCCGTCGTGGCGCCTGTCCTCCCCACACACATGTGGGCCATCCTCCCGTAGCTGGTGTTCATCTTTCTTTCTATAACTTCACTCTGGGATCCCTGACTCTTGGATATCTTGTCATACAATGAGGAGGGAATTATCTATATTACACTGCCCCTCTTCTATTAATTCTTTTCGTCCCGAAAAGGACTGACTTCCCCAGCGTTGCTGATCAATGGCTCTTTGAACGGGGCTAGTCTTTTGAAATGAACAACCTTTGGTTTAGAATGGGATGAGCGTTGTTTCTTAAATACGACATCGTTTAACTTCTTCACAATTCGAAATTGGCCTTCCCAGGATCTTTGTAGCTTAGGCGAGAGTCCTTTCTTCCTTTTCGTGTTGTACAACCAGCCTAGCCCTCCCTCTTGAAGTTCGTTCCCGCACGCGTGGGTGTCATACCTTACTTTCATTGCTTCGCTTGCAATTTCTAATTTCTCTTTGGCCCATCAATGCACCTTTTCAAGTCTTGAGTGAAGTTGGTCAACAAATTCATCCGAGCCTTCCCCAATACTATTGAGGCATCCAAAGATCAGATCACAGGAAAGCTTTAATTCCCTTTCAAAGAGCATCTTGGCTGGAGAGTAACCCGTGTTTTCATGGACTGAGGATCGGTAAGCTATCAGAAGAATAGGCGGTTGACTGTCCTTGTCTCTTTGGTTCTGGGCGACGAAGAGACTAAGTTAAATTGCTATGGTTCTATTAATCTTTCGACCATACCGTCGGACTGGGGGTGTAAGGGAGTGGCCCTTGTTTTATGGCTTCTATGAAGTTTACACATTTGGGCAAAAAGTCTCGATTCGAAATTTCTCACTTGGTCAGTGTGGATCTGCATGGGGACACCGAACCTACTGAAGAACCTACTTTCAGCAACTGTTTCAGCTTTTTGATCAGCAAGCGGAAATGCTTCAGGCCATTTGGTTAAATAATCCATTGCAACTAAGATATAGCGGTTCCCCTTGTCACTTCGCGGCAATGGTCCCATGATGTCGATAGCGATCCTCTCGAACGGGGCTCCCACGTTGTAAGTCTTGAGTTTGGCTTTCGATCTTGTCTTTGGTCCTTTTCTAGAAGGACATTCCGTACACTGTCGTACCCATTTTTTAACACTGGCACGGCATCCAGCCCAGTAAAAGCATTCTTTCACTTTTCCAAATGTCTTTGCAATCCCAAAATGTCCTCCGCTGGGGCTATTGTGCAGCTCTTTGAGGACGGAAGGTACTCGTGATTGGGGAAGGATCATCTTACATTCAAAGTGTGTGTTGACCATCTTCACTCTCCCATTTCCGGTAGAGAACACCACCTCGAAGTTCCAGCGAGTCTCATAAGGACCAATAGCTCATGGTGATTGGGCTGCAGGATGCAGCATCTTCCCATGCTGGCCTTTTGGTCCCGGAATTGAGCCAATTCATGACAGGCCGAAGATCAGCGTCTTCAAGCTGAGCTTTTCTCATTTCCTCGGGGCTCCATTCGTCTGACTTGAGTTCTTCCGCGAGGGAAAGCTGATGAATATTGAGCTCAACTTGTGTCTCTGCCTTGTAACAATGCTTGCAGTTCACTGGGCATGGTCGTCTCGATAGAGCATCTGCGTTCCCGTGAGATTTCCCTTTCCGGTGCTGAATCTCCATGTCATACTCTTGAAGTCGCTGAATCCATCTAGCTAGCTGTCCCTCTGGGCTTTTGAAGTTCAACAGCCATCGTAGAGCTGCATGGTCTGTTCTAATAAGAAATTTCTGCCCGTATAAATAATGGTGGAAATGCTCAATCGATTTGACGATTGCCAGCAACTCTTTTCAGGTTACACAGTAGTTTCTCTTAGGTTTGGACAGAGTCTTACTGAAGCAAGCGATGCCACGTTATAATCCATCTTGGGTTTGAGATAGAACGGCTCCAATCCCAGTTTTTCTGGCATCTGTGTCCAAAATTAATTGCTTGCCTGGATCAGGGTAGGCTAGCATCGGCGGAGAAGACAGGGTCTGCTTCAGTTTATCCATTGCCCTTTCGCAGTCAACAGTCCAACTGAAGGGGTGGCCAGACTCCGTTAGTCGATGCCAAGGTCTAGCGATGTTTGAAAACCCCGGAACAAATCTTCTATAATAGCTACACAATCCTAGAAAACTTCTCAATTGGTGTACATTCCTTGGTACAGGCCATTGCCGAACAGTCTCAGTTCGGTCTGGATCAGTCTATATTCCTTGGCGCGAAATCACATGGCCCAGGTAACGAACTTTCTCTTTGAAGAGTTGCCACTTTCTCGGATTCAAATTCAATCTTGCTCCTCGAATCTTTTGTAGGACTCTTTTAAGATTGATTAGATGCTATTCAAAACTCTTCCCCATCACAATAATGTAATTAAGATAGACTAGGCATGTCTCCAAAGGAATTCCTTGCAGCACCTTCTCCATCAGACGCTCAAAGGTGGCAGGGACGTTGCATAGCCTTAAGGGCTTGAACTGCCAAAGCCCGTTTCCTGCCGTGAAGGCTGTCTTTTCTCTGTCTTCTGGGTAACTGCTGACTTGCCAGTAGCCGCTTTTGAGATCCAAAGTGGAGAACCACTGCGATCCGGAAAGGGTGTCTAGCCTAGCATCAATTCGGGGCAGAGGGTAGGAATCCTTTTTGGTAAGATTATTTAGAAGTCGGTAATCCACACAGAAACGTGTGAAGCCATCATTTTTCTTCACAAACACAACGGGAGATGCCCAAGGACTAAATGAGGGCTCGATGACATCTTGTTCTGCCATTTACTCAATCAATTTGTCAACCTCGTCTCTTCTTTTCATGGGCAAACTTTTTGGGAGCTGTTTAACAGAAGTAGCGCCTCCTGCATCAATCCGATGCTGCGTCACGTTCGTTCGACCAACATCATTGGGGCTGGTAGCAAATACGTCTTCATATTGGCAGAGTAGACGTTTAAGCTTCTTTTGCTGTATCCAGTTCAGCCCCTCTCGCGTTCCTTCTAGAAGCTCCTGCAGATGGCCTGGATCTTGACCCCTCTGATTGGTCGATGGGTACTTGGACTGTCCATCCGGCCGGCGGCCGAACGATTACATTCTCTCGACAGGGGGTGGGGCAGACCTAAGCCTATCTCCGTCGCAAGGTGGCGCTGCTTGCGAGTTAAAGCTACAAATCTGCAAATAACTCTAAGGATATTCAAGAAATTATTTTTCGAAAACCTTTCCGGGGATATACCTAATAATATCCCAAAATTTCACGGCGATTGGATGTATGGTTTTTGAATCTATAGAGTACACACACACGCACAGACAGACATTCATTTATATATATATAGATATATAGATTTTTGATATCTCAGATAATAAGAATTTTATAATCCTTAAAAAAAAAAAAGAAACAAAGGCGCGGCGTTTTTTTTTTTTTTTTTTTTTTTTTACAATGGATCTTAAAATTGACAAAGGGTATGCATAAAGTTTTATCAAAAATTAGGAAAAACGGCGTCAGAAACGTTTCAAATGTTGAAATTGGCGTTCGGGGAGGCAGCCTTATCACAATCAAAACCGTTTAAGTGGTTTGCCCGTTTCAAATCTGGTAGAGAGTCAACCCAAGATAATGCACGCCAGAGAAGACCTCCTTTAGAAAATCATGAAGAACAGACCCAAAAAATTGGTGCTTTAATAAGGGAAAATACTAGGACAACGATCAGAGAACTAGTAGAAGAAACAGGGGTTTCATATGGAACGTGTCAAAAAATATTGACCGAGGATCTTGGACTTGAAAGAAAATTTTCGAAATTTGTTCCAAAATTTTGCTTCATCACGATAACGCCCCGGCACACTTTCCGTGGGTGATTTTTTGACTAAAAATAGCATGTTGACAATGCCCCATTCCCCGTACTCGCCTGATTTAGCACCAAATGACTTCTTCCTCTTTCCTAGAATGAAGTCAGTTTAAAAGGACATAGATTTAATACCGTTAATGCCATAAATGAAAAATCGCTGAGCGTTTTGAAGGACATTACTTATGACGAATTTGCTGGGTGCTTCCGGAACTGGGAAAAAAGAAAGAAAGGCTGTATAGATTCCCTCGGACAGTATTTTGAGGAATATTAACCATTCTTTTGTATAAATTCATCTAATAAATCTATTATGACCCAATTCCCCGAATATTATTATCATACCTTGTATTTTTGAAATATTTGGTTTATTGCGCTGTTATTCATTGCTTGTTTCCATAAAGTTGAGTCTGGATTACTAATAGCTTCTTCATAGGAAGATGGTAGTAAGTCTCCATGAGAAACTTTGAATGCTTCTTCATCTGGTTCAAAGGTAGGATCTTTGTCTTCATTGTCAAATATAGGTTCCTCATCTGAAGAAAGTTCATAGTAAATTTGGTCTCTTACATTTGGTCTTAAATTGTATCTTGGTGATGTTTGATTGGGAGAGATAAGATTTTTTTCTTGGCTTTCTGCTACATCTTCTGGCTCTTGCAATGGAAATGTTTCTTCACTGTTGTCATTTTCAAATATTTCTATCAAGGAATAATCTTGAGTCTTAGTAGTGTTATCATTATCAAGAAGTGCTGCACCCTTCTTGTTTTCAAGGAATTTCACATCTCTTGACTCAGTAATTGAAAAGTATTTAGGGTCACAAATTCTGTAAGCCTTCCTTTCTGAAGAATAACCAACAAATATGCCAGATTGTGTGGTACATTCAAGTTTTGACCTTTATTCTTTGGTATAAAATTTTCAGCATGATATCCAAATATTTTTAAATGGGATACAGTAGGTTTTCTATTAGAAAATAGTTCTCTGGTGTAAATTTTTCATTGTTTATAGATGGTGTTCTGTTTTTTACATATACAAAAGTATTCATGGCTTCTGCCCAGAATTTTGTTGGTAGTTGAGATTCAATTAAGAGAGGTCTAGTTCCTTCAATTAAAGTTCTATTGAATCTTTCTGCTTTTCCATTCTGCTGCGGAGAGAAAAATGTTGTCCTTTGGTGTTGAATTCCCTTTCCTTTCAAATAAGTAGCCATTTCATTATTTACAAATTCAGTGCCATTGTCTGTTCTGATGCTTTTAATTTTCCTTTCAGTTAGATTTTCCACTTTTTCAATAAAACTTTCAAATATTTGGGGTGTTTCTGATTTAGACTTTAAAAATTCAACAAATAATTTTCCTGAATAATCATAAACTATTATCAATATATACTTTGCTTTACCAATGGATAGTTCTTTGATAGGTCCAATAAGATCAAGGTGTAGAAGGTCTAGTTGATTCTTTGACTGGTTGTATTTTATCTCCTTGAATGGTAATCTAGTGCTTTTTGCCCTTATGCAGGTAATGCATTGATCAGGAATGTTGGCTTTATTGTAGCTGAAATTGTAAACTGAAGAGTGTTGTTTCATTAGGTGCATATAATGTTTATTTATGTGACAGAGTCTCTTATGCCAATTATCCCAGTTGGAATCAATAGTCTTATAGGTTTTTGAGTCATTTTCAGTGAATGGGTTATATAAAATAGAATTGATTATGTAAAAATCATTACTCTTTTTTGCTTCTATTAAGGTTCTACCTTGTTCATCTATGATATAGTTGCCTTGTATATTAAATATAATCCTTTTATTGTCTTCAACTATCTTGCTAACTGATAAAAGATTTTCATATAAATCTGAAACATGTAATACATCCTTTAGAATAAAGGGTTCATTATCATTATACCTTAATTTTACATTTCCTGAAAATTGGATTTTATGTAACTATTATCAGCAAGAATTATTTTTCTTTTATCATCTTGAGGTTCTTCCAGGTATTCAAAATGTGATGTCATATGGCTTGATGCCCCACTATCCAAAATCCAAAGTTGTTCCAAATTTTTCCTTTCTTTCACTAGTTTTGCAAATTCACTTGCTTTTTCTTCTTTGACAATTGTTGCCTTTTGATACTTATTTGGTGTATTTGCTTTATATCCACTTGGTCCTGGTTGGGAGGTCTGTTTTACCATTGTCTTCCCATTGTTTTCTGGGTTGTGCCAGCATTCGTTGGCTTTATGTCCTTGTTTATGGCAGATGAAACATTTGTACATTTTTGATGCCTTTGTTTCTTCATAATGTTTATATTTATTCTTATTATATACCTTGTAAGCTGAGGAATGTTCGTATTTTTCTTGATTGCAGTATCTTTCTTGGTATAATTCGAATAGGCGTCGAATATTATCAATAGTTGGATTGTCCATACTGTCTATTTGCAAGGCAATAATGTTATATTTTGAAGGTAATCCTTTAATAAGTGCAGTGGTGAATTCTTCTTCATCTATTTCAGCACCGAGAATTCTTGCATTTTTAAGCATTTTTTCTGCTCTTAGAATGTATTCTTGCCATTTTTCTTCTTTCTTCATTTGTAGCCGTGATACTTCATTTCTAGCTTCAATGATTTTTCTTTTTACGTTACCTTCATATCTTTTTTGCAAAGATGTCCAAATTTACTTGGATGTGTTGCAGGTAAGAATAAGTGCGACTTGCGAATCATTCATTGCGCATGTAATAATACCTTTTGCTTTGGCGTCTTGTTGGATCCATTTCGCCTTTTCGGCTTCATCTTTTGGTGAATCTTGTACTAAAAAATGTGCTGAAGCTTTTCCTTCAAGCACAGAAAGAATTATAAATTTCCAACTAGCAAAATTATTGCCATCAAGCTTCGGTATATTTAATTGCGACATATCCGACATTTTTTTTTCTATATATATAAAAATGAATGTATGTGTGTGTGTGTGTGTGGTCTGTTTGTCCTTTATGCCTGACCAAACCACTCATTGGAACGCCATGAAACTTTGGGAAGTTATTTAGTATAGTACTGGGAAGGTTTCTAGCAAATAAAATTTTTGAAATAACTTTTCGCTTTAAAATAATCAAGATAAATATTCTAATTTATCTGTTATAATTCAACAATCTGCTCTAAATATTATCATGATGATACGATGATTTTGTAATGTAGAAAATTAGGAAAGACAAAATTCAGGATGACACGGCAATTTATTTGAGACAAGAATAATGATACAATTCCAAGGCAAGATACTATTCCTTTAACATCCAATTACCGAGGGAACCAATTAATATTGATTTTATTCAACTTATCGAGTATTTTTCAAGGGACCGGGAAAAAATGTTCACTTTATCGAGAGATTCGTTAGACAAACCTTTACTCGGGTAAAACCCGGGCGAAGCCGGGTACGTCCGCTAGTTTTAAATAATTATTCTTCTATATCGCAGTTGAAGATGGTGCTGGGCCCATAACCTATGTTGTTTTTGGATGATTGACAGACTTCTCCTTTAAAAAAATGTATTATTTATTATATATACATTACAATAAGAAAACACAATAAATACAAAAGATAATAGTGGCTATATATATTTTAATCAAGTTTTGTTCGCCACTTTTAACAACAACAACTTTTTTATATTAGGCTATCATCATATCCAATCTCACAGAATATATATATACTAGCGGATGTACCCGGCTTCGCCCAGGTTTTACCCGAGTAAAGGTTTGTCTAACGAACATTTGTTAAAACAATTCTCTATAAACTTATAAAAAATAATAGATATATTTTGATAATTTGAAACTCGTAAATTTGAATCTCTCGATAAAGTGAACATTTTTTCCCGGTCCCTTGAAAAATACTCGAAAAGTTGAATAAAATCAATATTAATTGGTTCCCTCGGTAATTGGAAGTTAAAGGAATAGTATCTTGCCTTGGAATTGTATCATTATTCTTGTCTCAAATAAATTGCCGTGTCATCCTGAATTTTGTCTTTCCTAATTTTCTACATTACAAAATCATCATTTTATCTTGTGAACATTTTTTTCCAGTCCATTGAAAAATACTCGATAAGTTGAATAAAATCAATATTAATTGGTTCCCTCGGTAATTGGAAGTTAAAGGAATAGTATCTTGCCTTGGAATTGTAACATTATTCTTGTCTCAAAAAATTGCCGTGTCATCCTGAATTTTGTCTTTCCTAATTTTCTACATTACAAAATCATCATTTTATCTATTCTCCCAATATATATGTTGTAGATCTATATATACTAGACGAATGGCCCGGGCAACGCCCGGGTTTTACCCGAGTGCGTATATATTTTTAAAATGTTTTAATTAAAATACTATTCGTTACAATTATAAATTGGCGCCGTGGATGTCTCTCTTGTGAAACGTCCCGCCCCAAACTGTGTGTGTCTTGAAAATATAAAAATAAAAATGTGAACGGAAAAATATGTCCAGGGTAGCCTAGTGGTCATGGCATCTGCCCGGTAAGCGGAAGGTCGTGGGTTCGATTCCCATCCCTTGACACTTTTTTTATTTTATCCATTCTGACCAAAATCTATCCGTGAACTTCACACAGTGAACTTCACACAGAGAGAATAAGGCAATTATATAAGTAGATAATCCAAATTGTGCCTTATCACACACTATTTTTTTATTTGGCCTTATTACCTTGTGTTTATAATCTATGACGTAATGCCGGCGGCGCGCGCCCGTTGGCTGCCGGCGAGCACGTGACCTCCCTGTGCGCGCGCATCCGTGACAGAACCGGCCGGCCCATGACGGTCGTAACTATATATATAATGGATGGATAATAATAATAATATAATAATAATAATAATAATAATTATTATTATTATTATTATCATTAGATAATGATAATGATCATAATGATGATGCGCGCGCATCCGTGACAGAACCCATGACGGTCGTGACTATATATTCTATATATATATAAAAATGAATGTATGCGTGTGTGTGTGTCTGTTTGTCCTTTATGCCTGACCAAACCACTCATTGGAACGCCATGAAACTTTGGGAAGTTATTTAGTATAGTACTGGGAAGGTTTCTAGCAAATAAAATTTTTGAAATAACTTTTCGCTTTAAAATAATCAAGATAAATATTCTAATTTATCTGTTATAATTCAACAATCTGCTCTAAATATTATCATGATGATACGATGATTTTGTAATATAGAAAATTAGGAAAGACAAAATTCAGGATGACACGGCAATTTATTTGAGACAAGAATAATGATACAATTCCAAGGCAAGATACTATTCCTTTAACATCCAATTACCGAGGGAACCAATTAATATTGATTTTATTCAACTTATCGAGTATTTTTCAAGGGACCGGAAAAAATGTTCACTTTATCGAGAGATTCGTTAGACAAACCTTTACTCGGGTAAAACCCGGGCGAAGCCGGGTACGTCCGCTAGTAAATGATAAAACTAACTTTGACTTGTGCGAAATTAATAAGTAGAAAATCTTACTTTTGATAAATAATCATCATCATTTAGTTAAATCTACAAATCTGCAAATAACTCTAAGGATATTCAAGAAATTATTTTTCAAAACCCTTCCCGGGGATATACCTAATAACATCCCAAAATTTCACGGCGGTTGGATGTATGGTTTTTGAATCTATAGAGTACAGACAGACAGACATTCAATTATATATATATAGATATATATTAAAAATAAAGAAGGCATCTCCTGACCACGAGCACATGTGCTTTTTAGATGCCAGAGCGCCATCTAGTGGAACAAGAATGTGATTGAACTCCTTTTATCCGTTGATCATTGGCAATGAAAGGTGGTGAAGACTTTTTTAAAACACAAACCAAGGGGTCAACCATGCCAAATAGCATCAAATTCCCAAAGAAAGCATCTTTGCGAATATTGCGTCAACCTCAAGGCTCCAAAGCCATCACTACCCACCTAAGAAACAACCAACTCGGCCAAAATTCAAAAATATGAAACCACCCATAGGCCGCATGTCATCATTAGGGCTACCAATTCAACCCTGGTCTCAAGAGAAATATTCCGTAAATATCAAAAAACGAACCTTCCATTCTGACCTCACCTGAAGTAGCAAATTATATTAAAAGAAAAGGACGGATTATACCGATATTTCACATAAAAATAACCAAAGACACCTCGGCGATAGAAGATAAACTTAAGGCCAATAAAGGCAACTCCTTAACCTGCACAGAAAGGCCTCTATTTCCCTAAGATACTGTCTGTTCAGTTTGGAGAGTTTCCAATGACACGATTCTTGTTAGTTTTCAAAATTCAAACCTACCTGGAAGCAGAGATTTCAAGATTGCTTACCGACCATAGGACAGCCCTAGAGGCTTACACCGCCGTCGTTTGGAGGCTGATGACAACGTTGCGAGCTCCCTGAGGAGCGGCGGGAGAGTCCCCATCTCACCAATTTTCCAGAAGTATTAATGTTTTACAAGATATCAGCATAATATTTTGTAATTTTAAAATTTTTATATAGCGCGCTCTGTTATATTTCTCCCAATTAAAACTACGATTATATTTACGGTTCTTACTGCGATGAGAAGCAAATATTGGAAGGACCATCATTGGTGAACAGTGACGAAACCACTAGGATTGTTCACTACTGGTAAGCCATGCATTGGATTGATGCTAAAATAACGACTGACTTCGGTGTCCATATTTAGCCGATTATATTATACTATTTAATATTGTTGCGTCGTTGGTTGACAAAGAATAACTTCCGTGGGTACAAATGATCTTTAAGACTTTATTTAAGCCTAATCGATAAAATAATTACAGAAGAGTGCAAAAATAAAACAACAATAAAGAAAACAGCAGTTACAAACTCACTTAACTGCAGCATAGTGAAGGAAAGCAGGCGCAGAACAGGAGACAGAAGTTGGTAGAACCTTCCAGAATCTTCCAGGAAGTACACTGGCGCCGGCGGTAAGCAGCAGTCCGACCTCTTGAGACAGAAGCGGTTGCTTGGAGTCCACCACGTAGCTTCGTTTTCTTCACTTCTTATCTTTCTTCTCCCTGGCATGAGTTTCTCCTCCCTATATATCCCGGAGTAGATCTTTCCGGAAAGTTCATGGTTGGTCAGCCAATCAGAAAGCCGCCAGCACCAAGCCTTGCACAATCGCTTTAGATTGGCCAATTAGTTATCTTCCGCTTTCTATATTATTATTAAACGTTCTAGAACATTCTATCTCCATTCTGGAACGTGATTTTCTTTCTATGCAACAATATATATATATATACTAGCGGATGTACCCGGCTTCGCCCAGGTTTTACCCGAGTAAAGGTTTGTCTAACAAACATTTGTTAAAACAATTCTCTATAAACTTATAAAAAAATAATAGATATATTTTGATAATTTGAAACTCGTAAATTTGAATCTCTCGATAAAGTGAACATTTTTTCCCGGTCCCTTGAAAAATACTCGCTAAGTTGAATAAAATCAATATTAATTGGTTCCCTCGGTAATTGGAAGTTAAAGGAATAATATTTTTGCCTTGGAATTGTATCATTATTCTTGTCCCAAATAAATTGCCGTGTCATCCTGAATTTTGTCTTTCCTAATTTTCTACATTACAAAATCATCATTTTATCTATTCTCCCAATATATATGTTGTAGATAAATGATAAACTAACTTTGACTTGTGCGAAATTAATAGGTAGAAAATCTTATTTTTGATAAATAATCTTTAAGATAATAAACTTAGTGATAATTAAACTTATAGATAAAAAAAACTTGTTAACATCGTCGCAATGGGGACGCTGCTCTCGAGTTAAATATACAAATCTGCAAATAACTCTAAGGATATTCAAGATATTCAATAAATTATTTTTCAAAAACCTTCCCGGGGATATACCTAATAATATCCCAAAATTTCACGGCGATTGGATATATGGTTTTTGAATCTATAGAGTACAGACAGACATTCAATTTTATATATAATTGAATAAAACAAAGCATCAAGGGCTGCGTATCTTTATTAGAACAAATATATACGAGCTTCTAATAAAGATACGCAGCCCTTGATGCTTTGTTTTATTCAATTATAAATCGTACAGGGCTTTTTCAAAGGTTAAGGTTCTATATATATATATATATATATACCACTTGTTTAAAATATTTTTACATTTATCGCTTCAAAACCCAAAAGTATTGATACATTAAATATATAACATATTACATGCCATACTTTAAACTTTTTTAGTTTCCACTTTTTAATTTATTTTTTCTCATTTATTCATCCTAAATTGTTTTAACTTCCATTTCAATGCATTTTTATAATTTCTTTTTTACTTACATATAAATCGATCTCCTTAAATTTTGAAATGAATTTTTTAAATACCCACATTTTTTTGTTAAACGTTTTAAAAAAGTTCATACAGTTTATTGTTTAAATCATTTTAAATTTAATTTCAAATGTTTTTAATAGATACATATATTTTTACATTTATCTCTTATTGAATTATTTTTGAATTATTTTTATGTACTTATTACAAATTTTTTAAAATATAAAGATAGAACTCATTTTTTTCCTTTAATATTTTAATATATTTTACATATTTGATTGCAATTTTTATAATAATTTTTTCATTCACAAATTTTTCCCACCTACTCTGTATTTTAATTGATTTCAACTGTGATATTATAACACTATGCGGCGCTGAGTTTGTGTATACAAAAATGTAATGCCTCGATAAAGGTTGGCGTTCAGCCAGCCGAAATATTGGCAAAATAAATATTTTATTAAATCCAATATATGCCTTTTTATTATCTAATATATATATAAAGAGACAAGGGTCGCCTCTCCCGTCAAAATAGACGTCTAAAACAGACGCCATCTATTGACCGTCGCCGCAACTAGCGGCCTCGGGTCGGTGACAAAGCCACAACACCAGCTTTGGCAAACTGAAAAGCGTCCACCTAGAGACCATGGTTTCGGGCTGATGGCCCTCGTCAGTCTAGGGCGGACTTTATTCCATGAGATCCACACGGGATCTAATGGAATCTTGACAATCTGCCAAAGAGATGTTTTGCTGGCAAAGTGGCTGGGCCATATTTTCAGTTTGCCAAAGCTGGTGTTGTGGCTTTGTCACCGACCCGAGGCCGCTAGTTGCGGCGACGGTCAATAGATGGCGTCTGTTTTAGACGTCTATTTTGACGGGAGAGGCGACCCTTGTCTCTTTAGATCATTTTCCTCCCGGAAAAAAAAAATTCCATCTATATATATATATATATAAATAGTTGTATAGTTTTATAGTTAAGTATTCTATTAAAATTATCTTAATTATTTTGATTATTTAAATTCAAATTATAAAATTAGTAAATTGTTATTATTTAGTATAGATAGAGAGAAAAAAAAATCCTTTACTTCTAAAACATCATCTAGTTAATTATATATTTATAATTAATAACAATAAAATTTAACAACGTAACGTCTTTTGCATCGGCTTTTACACGTCATTTAGACATACTCTAATCCTATATATAGAACTAGCCGAGTGACCCGGGCAACGCCCCGGGTTTACCCGAAGGACCCGCAGGTGAGAAACTATAGAAGAAAAATTTTAACAAATCAGAAAATGAAATTGCAAACAACAGAACTACACTTCTTTAAGGACATGAGAGCACATGCACTGTATCACCATACGTGTACCATTTTCAAAGACCCTGCTTAGGATTAAAACTTCTCAGAAGCATAACAATAGTACCAACCTAGAGGTTAACTGGTGTGGATGCATTCCTCTGGGAGTAAGACTATTGAGAAATTCAGTAGGGAGTTATTTTGCTTCTCCGCATTCTAACACTCCAACTGTTAACACTGTGGAAACACTGACTCATGTTTGGTAAGCAATTTCAGGGAAGAAACTATAGACATTGGATTAAATAAATTATTAATTAAATTGCATTAAATAAAAATTATTAGATTTAAATAAATATTATTAGAGTGAAAAAAAAAGAAAAAATTAACAAATTAGAAAATAAAATTTCGAAAAATACAACTATATTGCAGATAAGATAAGAGGACCTTATTAAAAAATAAATAAACAAACTGTAATTCGACACTATCGATAATTCGACACTTTCGATAATTCGACACTTTCGATAATTCGACCATTTTAAAAATCAAATTTACAAGGTTGATTGTTGTTTAAATACAACTTTGATTTTGCATGCATAAACACAGGCTCTTGTAGCAAGTACCCAAATATTATTTATAGTCATAGCAAAAGCCAACTTTAGTGAAAACTGATGCCTCTTCAGAATGAATGAAAGACTGAAATCTGAAGGAGCAGAAGATATGGGTCATCTTTACATGTATGCTATCCAATGTTCGCACACTTGAAAAAGCCACATATAAAGTTGTCCGTGCGTAAACACAGGCTCTTGTAGCCAAGGTTTGGCCTTGAGCCTTATTTATAGTCATAGCAAAAGCCAACCTTAGTGAAAACTAACGCCTCTCTAGAATGAAGCGAAGGTTGGTATCCGAAGGGGCCAAAGATATTTCAGACACTATACAGTGTGTTCAACTTTGGGCACTGTCAGTATATGTGCTTCAAGGACATGAGAGCACATGCGCTGAAACACCATACGTGTTCCATCGCAAAGATCCTAAAGGCATTGGTGAAAGTATAAATAAATATTTTGGAAATGAAAAAAAAAAAACATATATATATAAGAAAATAAATTGGAATAAAAATTTACAAACTATATTTCAGAGTGGATACATATTTGAAA
This sequence comes from Cordylochernes scorpioides, assembly GCA_030710605.1. Classification (NCBI taxonomy): domain Eukaryota; kingdom Metazoa; phylum Arthropoda; class Arachnida; order Pseudoscorpiones; family Chernetidae; genus Cordylochernes; species Cordylochernes scorpioides. The sequence continues at coordinate 27,149,866 of CP092885.1, forward strand.
GGAAAAAAAAAAGAAAATTGCAAACAACAAAACTATATTACAGATATGACATGAAAACTAACGCCTCTCTAGAATGAAGCGAAGGTTGGTATCCGAAGGGGCCAAAGATATTTCAGACACTATACAGTGTGTTCAACTTTGGGCACTGTCAGTATATGTGCTTCAAGGACATGAGAGCACATGCGCTGAAACACCATACGCGTTCCATCGCAAAGATCCTAAAGGCATTGGTGAAAGTATAAATGACCCATATCTTCTGCTCCTTCAGATTTCAGTCTTCCATTCATTCTGAAGAGGCATCAGTTTTCACTAAAGTTGGCTTTTGCTATGACTATAAATAATATTTGAGTTCTTGCTACAAGAGCCTGTGTTTATGCATGCAAAAGCAAAGTTGTATTTAAACAACAATCAACCTTGTAAATTTGATTTTTAAAATGGTCGAATTATCGAAAGTGTCGAATTATCGAGTGTCGAATTACAGTTTGTTTATGTATTTTTTAATAAGGTCCTCTTATCTTATCTGCAATATAGTTGTATTTTTCGAAATTTTATTTTCTAATTTGTTAATTTCTTTCTTTTTTTTTTCACTCTAATAATATTTATTTAAATCTAATAATTTTTATTTAATGCAATTTAATTAATAATTTATTTAATCCAATGTCTATAGTTTCTTCCCTGAAATTGCTTACCAAACATGAGTCAGTGTTTCCACAGTGTTAACAGTTGGAGTGTTAGAATGCGGAGAAGCAAAATAACTCCCTACTGAATTTCTCAATAGTCTCACTCCCAGAGGAATGCATCCACACCAGTTAACCTCTAGGTTGGTACTATTGTTATGCTTCTGAGAAGTTTTAATCCTAAGCAGGGTCTTTGAAAATGGTACACGTATGGTGATACAGTGCATGTGCTCTCATGTCCTTAAAGTAGTGTAGTTCTGTTGTTTGCAATTTCATTTTCTGATTTGTTAAAATTTTTCTTCTATAGTTTCTCACCTGCGGGTCCTTCGGGTAAACCCGGGGCGTTGCCCGGGTCACTCGGCTAGTATGTATATAAAAAAGCAAAGCCCAATTCTAAACCCAAATATTTTTTTTATGAGAAGAACATCAACATATTGCATGATTACGGCAGTCCATAGCTTCCCTGACAAAAATTCACCAAGAAAGTAAAATATTCCAAAATTTTTCTGTGTGTAAATTGCTAAATATGTAAAAAACATGTATACAAAAAAGCAAAGCCCAATTCCAAACCCAAATATTTTTTTTATGAGAAGAACATCAACATAATGCATGATTACGGCAGTCCATAGCTTCCCTGACAAAAATTCACCAAAAAAGTTAAATATTCCAAAAATATTTCTGTGTATATATTGCTAAATGTGTAAATAATATGTATATAAAAAAGCAAAGCTTAATTTTAAATTTCATTATCCTTTTTACAGGAAAAGCATCAAAATACTGCATAAGTACGGCACTTTTGCAGCCGCATGATTACGGCAGTCCATAGCTTCCCTGACAAAAATTCACCAAGAAAGTTAAATATTCCAAAATTTTTCTGTGTGTAAATTGCTAAATATGTAAAAAACATGTATACAAAAAAGCAAAGCCCAATTCCAAACCCAAATATTTTTTTTATGAGAAGAACATCAACATAATGCATGATTACGGCAGTCCATAGCTTCCCTGACAAAAATTCACCAAAAAAGTTAAATATTCCAAAAATATTTCTGTGTATATATTGCTAAATGTGTAAATAACATGTATATAAAAAAAGCAAAGCTTAATTTTAAATTTCATTATCCTTTTCACAGGAAAAGCATCAAAATACTGCATAAGTACGGCACTTTTGCAGCCGCATGATTACGGCAGTCCATAGCTTCCCTGACAAAAATTCACCAAGAAAGTTAAATATTCCAAAATTTTTCTGTGTGTAAATTGCTAAATATGTAAGAAACATGTATACAAAAAGCAAAGCCCAATTCCAAACCCAAATATTTTTTTTATGAGAAGAACATCAACATAATGCATGATTACGGCAGTCCATAGCTTCCCTGACAAAAATTCACCAAAAAAGTTAAATATTCCAAAAATATTTCTGTGTATATATTGCTAAATGTGTAAATAACATGTATATAAAAAAAGCAAAGCTTAATTTTAAATTTCATTATCCTTTTCACAGGAAAAGCATCAAAATACTGCATAAGTACGGCACTTTTGCAGCCGCATGATTACGGCAGTCCATAGCTTCCCTGACAAAAATTCACCAAGAAAGTTAAATATTCCAAAATTTTTCTGTGTGTAAATTGCTAAATATGTAAAAAACATGTATACAAAAAGCAAAGCCCAATTCCAAACCCAAATATTTTTTTTATGAGAAGAACATCAACATAATGCATGATTACGGCAGTCCATAGCTTCCCTGCCAAAAATTCACCAAAAAAGTTAAATATTCCAAAAATATTTCTGTGTATATATTGCTAAATGTGTAAATAACATGTATATAAAAAAGCAAAGCTTAATTTTAAATTTCATTATCCTTTTCACAGGAAAAGCATCAAAATACTGCATAAGTACGGCACTTTTGCAGCCCCCCTGACAAAAATTCACTAAAAGAGGTAAGTATTCAAAAAAATATTTTGGTATATATATTGCTAAATGTGTAACAAACATGTATATAAAAAGCAAAGCTTAATTCTAAGTTCTAATATTTTTTTATAAGAAAAGCTACAAAAGCAAATAGGGAGAAGTGAAGCCATTTAGCCATTTTCAAAATCTGATTGTGAAAGAGTAAAAAAATGAGTAAATAAGAGCAAATATAAAGAAAAAGTATTGCTAAATGTGTAATAAACATGTATATAAAAAAGCAAAGCTTAATTCTAAGTTTTAATATAAAGAAGAAATAAGACACAAAAATGGAGCTAAATTCAAATGAAAAACTATAACAAATTAATAAAAAAAAATAAGACCTAATCCAAATGCCACCATCATCAGACAAAAGAAAAAATGAGATTTTATTCTTTAGTTCATTTATTCTTCTGTCTGATGCTGTTGCTGAAACGTCACACACTATTAAATTATTTGGATTAGGTCTTATTAATGAGAAAAAAAAGATGCCAAAGAGAGATAAAAAGATGCCAAAAAAGATAACCAGATACAAAAATTGTGCTAAATTCAAATGAAAAACTATAACAAACACTTATAAAAGATAATTATTATAGAATAAAAGTAATAATTCAATCTACAATTCGAAAAATTTATATATTTAAATGAAAAACTATAACAAAGTACTTACATAATCAAATGAATCAGAAATATATATGGTTTCAAAACACATTTTTACGCATTTCAAAACAAATGAATTGATGATGATAAATGCAAAAAATCTACGATTGTAAAATAGATTAAATTAAAAAATAAAAATAACTGTTAACATTAGGAAAATAAAAACAGGCCTATCATACGAAGAAAAAAATAACGAAAATTTTGGTATATAGATTGTTATGTGTAGTTCAGAATCTTCGGAGGAGATAGCTCAGGACTTTACAATGGAAAACTCTGTTACGGTATTATCTATATAGATAATCGAAGTGAGAATATATATAATAGTTAGAAAAAAGAGAGAAAGACAGAACCATGTACTTTTGATCAAACTAATAATAAGAAGACAAGAAGTTTTGTAAAGAAGGTAGTTAAGATTGTTAGTATATATATATATATTTTTATAATTTTATATTTTATCCTTTTTTTTTTTAAATGATTTTTTATTTTTTTTTATTTTAAAATATGAATATAAATAGTTGTATTTAGTAATATATCTATACTATGAATTAACTTTTGTTATAAGTTTGGTTATTATGTTTTGAAACCAAACTTATAACAAAAGTTAATTCATAGTATAGATATATTACTAAATACAACTATTTATATTCATATTTTAAAATAAAAAAAAATTAAAAAATCATTTAAAAAAAAAAAGGATAAAATATAAAATTATAAATATATATATATATATACTAACAATCTTAACTACCTTCTTTACAAAACTTCTTGTCTTCTTATTATTAGTTTGATCAAAAGTACATGGTTCTGTCTTTCTCTCTTTTTTCTAACTATTATATATATTCTCACTTCGATTATTCTATATATAGGATTAGAGTATGTCTAAATGACGTGTAAAAGCCGATGCAAAAGACGTTACGTTGTTAAATTTTATTGTTATTAATTATAAATATATAATTAACTAGATGATGTTTTAGAAGTAAAGGATTTTTTTTTCTCTCTATCAATACTAAATAATAACAATTTACTAATTTTATCATTTGAATTTAAATAATCAAAATAATTAAGATAATTTTAATAGAATACTTAACTATAAAACTATACAACTATTTATTTTTATAATTAATTTAGATTTAGCTTGCTAATCTAACCAAATCTACTTGATATGATTTATCATTCTTATCAGTTTGCTCCTTAAGTTTTAAATGTAGAATCACTGTTATATTTTTATTATATAGTTTTTACACTATATATAATGGGCTATGGTTTTTAAAAGCTGTTTTGTGTTGATTTACTCTTTCTTCAAGAGTTTTACCGGTTTCTCCTATGTATGTTGCAGGGCATGATTTGCATGGAATGCGATATACTATGTTTGATTTAAATTGATGAATGCTATTATGTTTAGTGTTTGGATGGCGTAGAATTTCTTTCAGATTTGCTGTGGTTTTGTATCGGGTTTTGATATATAAGCCCACCAACAGTCCTACAAACAATAGTGAAGAACCGAATAAATACTGTGCACTGCCATACAATTATGGCATTGAAAGAATAACAAGAATACTTGAAAATTACAATATCAAAACCCGATACAAAACCACAGCAAATCTGAAAGAAATTCTACGCCATCCAAACACTAAACATAATAGCATTCATCAATTTAAATCAAACATACTATATCGCATTCCATGCAAATCATGCCCTGCAACATACATAGGAGAAACCGGTAAAACTCTTGAAGAAAGAGTAAATCAACACAAAACAGCTTTTAAAAACCATAGCCCATTATCACTTTTAGTAGATCACGCACTCAAACAGGACCATATACCAAATTTTGAAAAAACAGAAATTATATATAACAACATTCAAGATAAACATTCAAGACTCTTTTTAGAAAGTTGGACCTCAATGAAAGATACCAACAGTATTAATAGAAAAATTGACATACCTCCGTTATATCTACAGTTCAAATCGATTTAAAATTATTTTATTATACTTATTAGGAATCATATATTATTTTTTAATTTTTATAAATGTACATATATAGTCTATTCTTATTAATATTTTTTGTGTGTATATATTTTAAATTTTATCCCCACAGAGTTGCAAATATTTATATATCGTCGCGTGAAGGCATCACGTGATGAACCAAAGCAGTTCAAAAACAAGAAAAGCCCTGACGAAGTTAGGCATATAGCCTATTGAAATATTGGCATTTATATTAAATAAAATGTTTATTTTATTTTTGATCCAAAATATGCTACTCAATTAATATATATATATATATATAATAATAAATAGTTATTTAATTTTATAGTCCAGTTTTGTATTAAGATTATCTTCACTATTATGATCATTTAAATTCAAATTATAAAATTTGTAAAATGTTATTAATTTGTAGATAGAGAGAAAAAAAAATCCTTTACTTCTAATACATCATCAAGTTAATTATATATTTATAATTAATAACAATAAAAATTAACAACGTAACGTCTTTTGCATCGGCTTTTACACGTCATTTAAACATACTCTATCCTATATATAGAATAATAGAAGTGATAATATATTTAATATTATAAATTTTAGTAGTTAGAGAAAAGAGAGAAAGACAGAACCATGCACTTTTAATCAAACTAATAATAAGGAAAAAAAAAGGTTTGTAAAGAAGGTAGATAAGATTGTTAGTATATATATATATATATATATTTATAATTTTATATTTTATCCTTTTTTTTTTAAAGATTTTTTAAGGTTTTTTTTTATTTTATAATATGATTATAAATAGTTGTATTTAGTAATATATCTATAGTATGAATTAATATTTGTTATAAGTTTGGTTATTATGTTTTGAAACCCTAATGGTAGACCAGACATACACAAAAAAATTTAAATTGAAATAAATTGGAATGTATTGGAATGAATAAAATGTCAGCTGGGCTTTTATCTGAAGATCCCCGGTCCAGCAGATCTCTTTTTCCAATTTATTTCAATTTAAATTTTTTTGTGTATGTCTGGTCTACCATTAGGGTTTCAAAACATAATAACCAAACTTATAACAAATATTAATTCATACTATAGATATATTACTAAATACAACTATTTATAATCATATTATAAAATAAAAAAAAACCTTAAAAAATCTTTAAAAAAAAAAGGATAAAATATAAAATTATAAATATATATATATATATACTAACAATCTTATCTACCTTCTTTACAAACCTTTTTTTTTCCTTATTATTAGTTTGATTAAAAGTGCATGGTTCTGTCTTTCTCTCTTTTCTCTAACTACTAAAATTTATAAATAGTTATAAAACGAAGAGAAAATTTTTTTTTAATATACATGGGCTACAAGCTTTCGGGCTTCACGCCCTTCGACGGGTGTACCGGTTGTACCCGTCGAAGGGCGTGAAGCCCGAAAGCTTGTAGCCCATGTATATTAAAAAAAAATTTTTTCTCTTCGTTTTATAACTATTTACAATTCTATAAGAGAAATTTTCATGATTCATGTTAATACTAAAATTTATAATATTAAATATATTATCACTTCTATTATTCTATATATAGGATAGAGTATGTCTAAATGACGTGTAAAAGCCGATGCAAAAGATGTTACGTTGTTAATTTTTATTGTTATTAATTATAAATATATAATTAACTTGATGATGTATTAGAAGTAAAGGATTTTTTTTCTCTCTATCTACAAATTAATAACATTTTACAAATTTTATAATTTGAATTTAAATGATCATAATAGTGAAGATAATCTTAATACAAAACTGGACTATAAAATTAAATAACTATTTATTATTATAATTAATTTAGATTTAGCTTGCTAATCTAATCAAATCTAATTGATATGAGTTATCATTCTTATCAGTTTGCTCCTTAAGTTTTAAAAGTAGAATCACTGTTATAATTTTGTTATATAGTTTCTACACTATATATATATATATATATATATATATATATATATATATATATATTAAAGTTATAATATGATACATTAGCGCGCCATCTGTTATGAGATTTCGAAACTATTATAGACGCATATGATTATTTTAAAGTGCTAGATTAAACTGGCGAAACCGCTGGGAGGGTTCACCACTGATGAGCCAGGCCCTCCCATTAATTTTTCAATGCAGTAAGGGCAATATAAATTTGTTTATTTTTTTCTAAACTATATACGCGTCTATAATAGTTTCGACATCTCATATTCAAGTTTTATATACCAGGTCTATTAGTATGAAACGCGAAAATGGCTGCCAGAGGGCGCTGTGCAACTTTATTTGAGCCGACGGTGGCGCTGTTGAAGGCATTTTGTTTTTTGACTCACATGGCATCAGCATGCGTGGAGTTTTAGAAAAATTCAAATCATGGAAAATTTCTGGAGCCCGTGGAAAATGGCGATTTCCGAGCCAAAAAGTGCCCATTTGCGGGAAGTTTTGTTGTTCGCTTTCAACTGGAAGAAAAGTGCCACTGAAGCCCACCGAATGCTCGAGGAAGTTCACGGCGACCACGCTCTGAGCAAATCGCAGTGTTACAGGTGGTTTTAAAAATTCCAAAGTGGCGATTTCGAACTTGATAATGAACCACGTGGAAAACCGCACCAAAAGTTCGAGGACGCTGAACAGCAAGCTTTGTTGGATGAGGACAGTACCCAAACGCAGGAGAAACTCGCGAAACAGCTCCAGGTGTCTCAAGGTGCTGTTTACCTACGTTTAAACAGCCTCAGAATGACCCAAAAGCTTTCCAGATGGGTCCCCCACGAGTTGAGCGAAAGGCAGCAAGAACGGCGTCTGATAACCTGCGAAGGGCTGCTCGCCAGGCATGAAAAGAAGTCATTTTTGCACCGAATCGTAAATTCTGATGAGAAATCGATCCACTTCAGCAATTCTATGCGCCAAAAGTCGTGGGGCCTGCTCGGCCAATTTTCAAAACAGAAGCCTAGGCCCAATCGCTTAGGAAAAAAGGCAATGCTTTGCGTATGGTGGGACCAGACCGGCGTAGTATATTTCAAGCTCCTGAAACCTGGCGAAACGGTCAATACTAGTCGCTACGAACAACAAATGCACAGTTTGAGAGAGGCATTGAATGAAATAAGACCGGAATTGCGTGAAAAGCACAACAAGCTGATACTGCAGCATGACAACGCTCCAGCCCACAACGCTACAGTGGTCAAAAACACCATAAAAGACTTGGGCTGGGAACTCTTACCCCACCCGCCGTACTCACCAGACCTAGCGCCGTCGGACTACCACCTTTTCACATCTTTAGGACACGCCCTAAAAAAACAGGAATTTTCGAACTCAGACATACTCCGAAAATGGCTTGTTGACTGGTTCGACTCAAAAGGAATAGAATTTTTCAGACAAAGAATTCGAAAATTGCCCGAAAGGTGGTCTGAGTGTATAGCTAATCAGGGCAGTTACTTTGAATAAAAAATCTTTTGTTGTATGGAATTGGTGAACTTTTGAATTCACTGAAAATTTTCGCGTTTCATACTAATAGACCTGGTATATATATTAAAAATAAAAAAGGCATATCCTGACCAGGAACACATGTGCTTTTCAGAAGGCTGAGCGCCATCTGGTGAAACAGAAATCAACTATTCATTGATTTAACCTGTTCCCTGATATTTGGCCACCCCAATTTCTTGATAAATCAAGAAAAGCCATCTATGAACGCGTTTCGCGCTGTTGGCACTCGTCAGCGTGGAGAAGGCTGTACCACTGCGACCAAAAAGATTTTTGCCCCCAGTGGCTTCCTGAAAAACCAAGAAATGAGTATTTAAGGCCAAACTTGCGAAAATACGCTTAACACATGAAAAAACAATGGGGCCAAAAATCTTTTTGGTCGCAGTGGTACAGCCTACTCCACGCTGACGAGCGCCACAGCGCGAAACGCGTTCGTGGATGGCTTTTCTTGATTTATCAAGAAATTGGGTTGGCCAAATATCAGGGAACAGGTTAAATCAATGAATAGTTTATTTTTGTTCCACCAAATGGCGCTCTGCCTTCTGAAAAGCACATCTGCTCCTGGTCAGGATATGCCTTTTTTATTTTTAATATCAACACTTGACCTTTTTTTTCTATTGTTTTTTCATGTGTTAAGCGTATTTACGTAAGTTTGGCCTTAAATTCCCATTTCTTGTTTTTTCAGGAAGCCACTGGGGCCAAAAATCTTTATTAAAGCACATGTGCTCCTGGTCAGGATATGCCATTTTTAATATTGATTTCAACACCCGATCTTTTTATCTTTTATTTTTTCTTTCGTTTTTTAATATATATATATATTATATAATCTAAAATACAAATATATATATATATTTTTTAAAACATATATTTTATTTTTTCATTCATTGACTGTTCTGCATTTTTGACCATATATTCAAAAAAATATCATTTTTAATTATTATTGTTGTAAATATGTATATTTAACCCTACCTATCTTTTATCCACGATTATAGAATTCATTATATAAATTCTATATTCCTGTGATATAAATAATTTTATGTATATTTTTACTTCAAGAGATTCAAAATAAAAATCTGCTTGAAAGGTAAATAATTATTTTTATTTTTCCACGACTGCACCTCTTTTCAACAATCAAACACACAAAAAATTTCTAATCTATAACATAAGTCGACAGGATATACCTAATTTTTATTAAATTTTCTATCAATTTATCTGAAACTTGTGAAAAAATGGCAAAAACAAAAAAAGAAAAAGATGCTGAATTTGCATACCAAGCGATGCCATCATTTGTAAAATATAATAATAGTCTAAATATTAAAACGTGGATTACAAATTTTGAAAGAAAGAGTGACTCCTACGGGTTTGATAACGGTTGGAAGGTGCTTCATCTATCAGACTACCTACAGGATGAGGTTTTGACCTATTATTTCGAAAGCCTCTGCAACATTGAGGACTGGAGTAAACTAAAAGAAAGCCTAATAATCAGATTCCAGAAAGTCAAACTGACACCCTTGGTAGAAATGATGAAGATCACCCAAGAGGAACATGAAACAGTCACTCAATACTTTCACAGAAAAATGCAGCTGATAAACAGTGTTGAGTTGAACCTCACCTCCATAGTGGAGCTATTAAATGAGGGAATAAAAACAAAATACAAGCCTTACCTGGCTACAATAGACGCAGTGCAGCCCTCGGAGTGGCTAACCATGGCCATAAAAGTTGAAAATAGCTTAACGGGATCTGGAACGCCGGTGGAAAAGGGCCGTCTCCAGACTTTGAATCCAGCGCTTCACCCATCGCCTAGACCTGCCGGATATTATGGTAACTCGCAAGTGCAGAGGCCACCAATGCCTTGCCGAATTTGCGAACGTCTGGGATTGGAGCTTCAATGGCACTACCACTCAGTGTGCCCATACCGCAGCCCAACAGCTTCCAGATCCTTCTCTTCAGCCAGTCCCCACTCCTACCAAGCCGCAGCTTCTAGTTCCTTCCCTCCACCCACTCCCCATGACTACCAACCGACAGTTCCTAGTGCCTCTTCACCCGATTCTCCCAGGTACTGCCCACTGAAGAATACTACCCCAAAGCCCATAAACCCAGGTAGAACATTATTATTATTTTCTGTTCTTATAAATCAGGTATCCTTGCCCTGTGTACTTGATACTGCATCATCAATATCTATTATCCCATTAAAATACTTAAATTATATTCATTATAAAATGTTAGATAATTCCCCAAAAGACAACATAGGTCAGGTAGAAGGATTTAGTTATCCATTATACAAAATATTAGTTAGGCTTAGCTTAGGTAAAATTACAAAATATCAAGAAATGTTTGTTTGTGATACTCCAATAGAATATATTATTTTAGGTTTACCAATATTTTATAAATTTAGATTACAAATAGATTTCTCATAAAAACCTTCTTTTTCAAAATTATAAATTCTTGTATTCCTTTAATCCAAAAACTGATGACCAAAAGTCATATGCTACCACCCTATGTATTCCAGACCCATACTATGTTAAAAATTCATCTCTTCTAAATATTAACCCATTGTATAATTTTAATTCTTTTGATATACCAAATACATATGTTAAACATATAGATCATAATTCAAATCCCATTATTGATTCTAACTCATATCACAGTATGCAAATTCCATGCCCTATTGTCAATTATAACTCATATCTAGACCTTAGTAACTTAGATATTAACCCAAATTTCTCAATTCAAACAATTTCAGATATTTTGCACAAATATAAGAATGTTTTCTCTAAACACAATTTTGATATAGGATGCATAAGAACTAACCCAATTTGCATATCTCTTTCAGATAATATTCCCATAGCACAAAAGCCATATAGGACATCTTTTTACAACAATGCTGAAATACAAAAACAAATAATTGAATTATTAAAGTATGGTATTATTAGGCCTTCATCTAGCCCCTATAGTTCTCCTGCATTATTAGTGAATAAGAAATCTGATGCCCCAAATCACCCCACAAGACTCTGTATAGATTATAGGAAACTTAATCAAAAAACAGTTCCAGAACATACCCCAATTCCACTTATAGAACAAATTATAGATAGGTTATCACAGTCAAAAATATATACTATTCTAGATGTTAAAAATGCATACTGGCATATACCCATAGATGAAAAAGATAAATATAAAACTTCATTTGTAACACAATTAGGTTGTTATGAATGGAATAGACTTCCATATGGTTTAAAAAATGCACCCTCACAATTTGAAAGAATTATGAAATCAATTTTCACTAAACATAACATACAGTATGCTTTAAATTATTTTGATGATATTATTATACACTCCAAAACTTATGAAGAACACATTAAACATTTAGAAGACATATTAAACATATTTGAACAAGAAAATATAAAACTCAATCTCAATAAATGTAAATTTTTACAAAAAGAAATAAAATTTTTAGGATACACAATTAACTCAGGAAAATATACACCCAATAACACAAATATTGAAGCAATTTTAAAATTAAATAGACCATACAATATTAAAACATTACAAAGATTTTTAGGTACAATTAATATATATAATAAATTTATTCCCCATTATGCACAAATTAGGGCACCATTAAATGAACTTTTGTTAAAAAATGCTGCTTGGTTATGGAGTACAAAACATGAACAAGCATTCCAAACTCTTAAAAATGCACTAATTTCAAAACCTGTACTTTATATTTATGACCCATCAAAACCATGCCATTTAATCACAGATGCCTCAGGTCTAGGAGTAGCAGGAGTCCTGAAACAACCTGATGAACAAGGCATTTTACACCCCATAGCTTATTATTCAAGAAAACTTCACCCATATGAGCAGAATTATACTGCTTCAGAAATAGAAACATTAGCAATAATTAATTCAGTACAAAGATTTCATACATATTTACATAATGTACACTTTACATTGCACACAGATCACTTGCCTTTAAAATGGATCAAAAATGTAAAAAACCCACATGGTAGATTATTTAGATGGTCCTTAATCCTATCTCAATATAACTTTGACATAAAACATATTAAAGGATTAAATAATATAGAAGCAGACATGCTTTCAAGAGCACCAGTATCATTTTACCTAACATATAATGAGTTAAAAGAACATCAAACAACAGAACAAATTAGCAATAGTAAATTTAAAATACAAAATGATATCTTTATAATTAATAGAAAGGGTTTTAAAAGAGCTTATGTACCACAAACACTAAGACACAAATTATTAAACAAAGTACATACAAAACATGGACATATTGGAACAACTCAAATGACTAAAATAATTTCTCCATACTATTATTGGCCACATATGACTAGGGATATTGCTATAATTACACAAAGCATTGTGAAACTTGCTAGTTAAATAAATCTAGGGATAACAGAATTGTTTATGGACCACTACAACAGATGCCAATAGCTACACACCCAAATCATATTTTTTCTTTAGACACAATGGGAGGCTTACATAATTATGGGACAACCAAACACAGTATCCATATGATAGTAGATCACCACAGTAGATTCCTTTGGACCTTTCCAACAAAATCTGTATCCACTGATTCATACATAACTTGTTTAAAAAATTTATTCCAAATTAACAAACCTGAAATATTAATAACTGACAGAAATGCAGCTTAGCAATAAATTTAAACAATTTTTAGGAAAAAATAATGTTAAGCATCTACTCACCAGTGCCCATCACCCAGAAACAAATGCAAAAGTAGAAAGATTAAATTCCACTATAATAAATAGGTTAAGATGTGAATATAATCATAATTTAAAGATCCCTTGGACAAAATATATTCCTAATATTACTGAAAGTTATAATGATACAGTACATACCATAACAGGCTTTACACCTAGGTTCTTATACTATGGAATACAACCACAGTATATAGAACATGACACAGAAACACATACACCAATAGAAAAAGCAAGAAAATTAACCATTGAAAGAACCATAAAATCCCATGAACACAGCAAACAGCTTTATGATATTAAACACCCAGAACCCATTTTTAAAGAAGGAGATCAGGTATTAGTGAAAACCTTTATTTATCCAAACACTGGTAAATTAACACAAAGATATATAGGCCCATTTAAAATTTTAAAACAACTTTCTCCAGTCACATATGAAATAAATAAACCCAATTTACCTCAAAGAAAACAAACAGAAATTATACACTCAAATAAACTTAAATTAATTTACCCAGAATCAGATTTTTTACTTCAAAATAGCACTAATTTAGAAAATGACTTAATAGTAAACCAAAATTCTAGCACAAAGTTAATAGATATTGATGATAAACCATGTTTTTTACAGAAAGGCCATATTTTGGATATGGACAATGGAGAACAAATATCAACCCCAATTCTTTTGCCTACACACATAACTTAATGTCACTTCAAATATCTCTTTATAATCATTTAATTACTCATCCATTTTATTGAAAAATACTTTTATATATTATTTACATGCATTTAAATGTTTATATTTTAGGAAAAACTCATTTTAAATTATATTTGTGTAAAAATAAACATTTCTACTGCCATTTAATATTTTGAAATACGGCAGGCATAATGACATAATTATTCATATTTTAAATACCTTTTTTGGCTTCATATAAATTTTTATATCAATCTATCTAATTATTTCTTATATATAGTTTTATTTTAATTTCATATTTATATAAATTATTTATAAACAAACTTTCTTTTGTTTATTTTGAAAAAATATGGACATTGATTTTTATTGTTTAATTTGTAATTATTTTATAGACATTTTGATTTCGTTTAATTAATTATTTTTGTTACGATGTACTAGAGCGCCATCTGTTATCAAATTATAAAACTATTTTAGAGGCGTAATATTCTTTTTAAAATAAAACAATTTCTACTGTCCTTACTGCGATGGAAAAATTGAAGGGAGGGCCTGGCTCATCAGTGGTGAACCCTCCCAGCGGTTTCGCCAGTTTAATCTACCATACCGCTGTTATATTGCATTTTTGGAACTTCCTTTTATAGGTGACTGTTGTAAGACTCTTGGAATGGGTATTTTAGAAGAACTATGGACATAAGCTTTTAGGACAGCAGAATTAAATATAATTATAAATATATAATATGCTTCGAGCAATCGCTCTTCCGCAAATATCAAATTGTGTCTTTTATTTGAACAATAATGTTACGATGTACTAGAGCGCCATCTGTTATCAAATTATAAAACTATTTTAGAGGCGTAATATTCTTTTTAAAATAAAACAATTTCTACTGTCCTTACTGCGATGGAAAAATTGAAGGGAGGGCCTGGCTCATCAGTGGTGAACCCTCCCAGCGGTTTCGCCAGTTTAATCTACCATACCGCTGTTATATTGCATTTTTGGAACTTCCTTTTATAGGTGACTGTTGTAAGACTCTTGGAATGGGTATTTTAGAAGAACTATGGACATAAGCTTTTAGGACAGCAGAATTAAATATAATTATAAATATATAATATGCTTCGAGCAATCGCTCTTCCGCAAATATCAAATTGTGTCTTTTATTTGAACAATAATGTTACGATGTACTAGAGCGCCATCTGTTATCAAATTATAAAACTATTTTAGAGGCGTAATATTCTTTTTAAAATAAAACAATTTCTACTGTCCTTACTGCGATGGAAAAATTGAAGGGAGGGCCTGGCTCATCAGTGGTGAACCCTCCCAGCGGTTTCGCCAGTTTAATCTACCATACCGCTGTTATATTGCATTTTTGGAACTTATATATTTATAATTATATTTAATTCTGCTGTCCTAAAAAGCTTATGTCCATAGTTCTTCTAAAATACCCATTCCAAGAGTCTTACAACAGTCACCTATAAAAGGAAGTTCCAAAAATGCAATATAACAGCGGTATGGTAGATTAAACTGGCGAAACCGCTGGGAGGGTTCACCACTGATGAGCCAGGCCCTCCCTTCAATTTTTCCATCGCAGTAAGGACAGTAGAAATTGTTTTATTTTAAAAAGAATATTACGCCTCTAAAATAATTTTATAATTTAATTATTTTTGTAATAGCCATTTTTATTTTCAAATTTTAACTTTTTAAAAATCTTTTTCACAGGGGGGAAATATTATATAATATAATATACAAATATTTTATTATTTTTTAAAACATATATTTTATTTTTTCATTCATTGACTGTTCTGCATTTTTGACCATATATTCAAAAAAATATCATTTTTAATTATTATTGTTGTAAATATGTATATTTAACCCTACCTATCTTTTATCCACGATTATAGAATTCATTATATAAATTCTATATTCCTGTGATATAAATAATTTTATGTATATTTTTACTTCAAGAGATTCAAAATAAAAATCTGCTTGAAAGGTAAATAATTATTTTTATTTTTCCACGACTGCACCTCTTTTCAACAATCAAACACACAAAAAATTTCTAATCTATAACATATATATATATTAGTAAATTAAATTTTATTGCCCTCTATCGTTAAAATTTTACACAAATAAATTTACTGGCAATGCGTTGAGAGATTTAAAAAGAAACGCATTGCCAGTAAATTTATTTGTGTAAAATTTTAATATATATATATATATATATAATTTTAAAACCGACATTTTCCTTTATTTAATCCTACCAAATTTGTTTTGACCTAAAATGTTTGCGCGATTCAGAGTGTTCTAACAAATGTTTTCAAAACAAGAAACCTCAAAATTTTGCTTTATGAGTTCGAATTCGGACGAAACGTTGTAGAAAACAAATATAAATGCTCTAAGCGCACGGGGCGATGAGACCACTTTTGAACGCACCCCACGCGCAGGAGGCTGGAAAAATTCCGCGCCGGCCTTGAGTCGAGGACGGCCGTCGGAGACTGAAAGCGATCGCTAAGGCAGTAAGACGCAAACAGAACTTCACTAGAGGTGGCCGAGGAATTCTACTCTACAGTTGCCGGCCATCTGAGTCAGATATTGGAAAAAAAGAGGTGAATATCGTATTATATTCTCATATAATCTCCGCTTATTCCCACACTTTGGCCATAAATATAATTTCCTTGTTTGGTTGTTGAGGTACAGACACGCTGACAAGTGCCCGAAACGCGTAAGTGGTTGGCTCTTTGTGATTAATATATGGAAAATTAGAAGCTTTTTGGCCTAAATTCTTGAATAAAAATAGATCAAAATATTCATTTGATATTTATTCCAACAGATGGCTCGGGCCATCAGCTGCATGGTTTGAAAGTTCTCTATAGTTATTAAACCACAGAAATCATTGTGATATATCCTAACAAGAGTTTTTTCAGTTATATCTAAAGAGCCTCCGAGTTTAAAAAAAAAACATAAAGGGCATGAGATACAAGGTTAAAAAGTCAAATGGAGAGAAAAGTATAAATGATAAATGTATTTATTTATCTAAAAGTACACATGCAAATATATGAGTTCATATTTCTCTAGCTATGGGTATGTTATATAGGTTACTGAAGATGACAGGCATTGCTGGTGGGATGGGCAGGTTCCCTCAGCTCAAACCGCTCATAAATCAGAGGGGGGAATAGCCTCGGTCTCTGCGGCAGCACATACGGTGTAACTTTCTATTCACACAAGGATTTATTATATATTTGGTGTGTATTATAAACTATATTCCAAAGTTTCCAACTCTTAAATCGGATGTGCTATATCATCACCATATAATAAATTCCTAAAAAAACCTTTATATTCAAGTTTATCTTATTGCTCAACTCACAAAATGAAAAATAATTACTGTAAATAGAGCAAATTGTAAAAAGATATTAGACCAATTTAATAAATATAAATTTCAAAAAGAAACTTCAAAACCTTGATTTAAATCCAGTTTGGTTTTGTGTCATATTTCCACACCAGAATTGTACTGGGGGCCGAAAATATCGAATCAAGGAGGTCTCAACTTGAGGCTCGGCTATACATTTATCAGAGAATTTCTGTTCGGTCCTGTCACACCCCTATCTCAAATCAAAGGAAATGAAACAGACTGTAGTCGATCTAAACAACACTAAGTATTGGGAAAACTTACAGGAAAGATAAGCCATTATATGAACAGCGCTATATTGGACAAACAAGGCATCCGCACTGAATGTATTGAGCAACGTAAGAAAAATTCATTCACCCCGCTTAGAGAACCTGAAGGGAAATATTGTCACAGGAAAAATATTTATAAAGAAAGCTTTAGAATTTTTTCTGAAAGAAAACCGATTCCATGCTTATTTTACCAACAGCATTGAAATCTCAATGATAATGAAGATTGGGGGAAAATGATAAAAGAACGTTATAGCAAAAAGCGCACGTATATTAGATATTTTGTCCATCTATCAAGTATATTGTTACATCCTCTATTGCCGTGTTTCTGGCATTCCCAGTGTCTCAGAAATAGAACTACAGGATAAAATTAGATACCACATCTACATTAAAACATGCCTAGATACCTGAAATTCATTCCGGAAGTTTCTTGTATATATATGGCGAATGATTGCGTCGCCACCATGGTGGCCATCTGTAGAAATGAGAAGAGAAAAATTACCTCTTACCCTTCTTTCAGCGTGGAGATGATACTCGAAGCTTGTCTGGGCTGCAAGTAACACCACAGTGACTTATCTAGACAAGTTTGGACCTCTAACTGGAGTTTAAATCACTTCTTAATAGTTGTGAAAGGGTATTTAATAAATACTTACTTATTTACTATGTAAATTCTTGCTGTAAGAAACACTTCTTGTTGGGATCCTCTTAAACTTTCAAGCGCCTTTAAAAAGCTTCATTAAATGGTGTTTTTTGTATTGCATATTATATTAGTCTCGATAAAAGACTGATGCTATTTTTCCTTCATCAATGAAGAAAGCTATACAAAGGTGTCATATGGCGCAATCATGTAACAAACTTACTACAGATTTCGCACGGGTTTTCTTATGATGTTCCTTCAATTCGTCCGACTTACTCCTGGCCTTATCAGCAAGGGCCATTTTTATTTTAGTCGGCGCGCCAATCCTTACCTTCTCCCGCCAGTTTCTTGAAGTGACCATAGGGCTTGATATTAGTCTACACTTCACGTTATCAAGTTGCTCGGGGTCTTGCTCTCCCGGAAAATTCCCTGCTATTAGTTTCTGGTGGTGTTAGTAGTACAATTGAGCTCACTGAGATGCGTCCTTTCCTGATGGTATTGGGAGACACTGAGCTAGATCCCTCAAAACAGTGCACAAGACGATGTCGATTTGGTATGCTAAAGTTTACATCCAAACATTATATATATATTATCTTATTACCCGTTAGTATATAAATACATATTTCAGATATTTCCTTACTTATTTTCTCCCTTGAAAGATAAATAAAATTGCTATAAAATTTTGAGAAAATATACAATTAAATAAAACGCTAGCAATGCGTTTATTTGTATGGCGCTCTTTCGGACATTTATACTCCTCTTACAGACATGTTTGTGGAAAAACTATAAATGCCCGGAAGCTCGCAATACAAATAAAGAAACGCATTGCTCTAACGTTTTATTTACTTTTGTTTTTCTTATCATTATTTTCTCTCTGTCATTTATTTATTTTTTCGTGATGTAAATTTGAGAGTAGTCGAAAAGATTCAAATTCTCTAATGTGTATCTCCACCCTGACATCTTACCTTCTCTATCTTGAGAGTCTTCGTGGCTACGAGATCGGGGCCGTCTCAAGCCACGGATGACTGGGATATCCCTCCTCTGGTCGCGGCGGTGGCTGGCCGAGATGTCGTTGGAGCTCTTTGAGGGGCGGAGGAAGCCTGTCACTCGATCCTGGACATCGTCTCGGTGCTTGCCGTGACCCAAGGGGTAGACGTCTTACCTGTAGTCTTCTACGCGAGGGGGCATCTACGGTATCCGAAAGAAGTCTGCGCTGTTGTCCACAAGTCAGGATGCCCGAGATATCCTAGCCACTCACCTGAAGACGCTCCACGACTGACTGGATGGCGAAGGGCAGGGGCGCGGCCGGGACGGGTAGGTCCAGCCGGTTCGCCACCTCCCTCAGCGCCGCTGCTGCGGACTCCAGCTCAACGGAGTACTGGTCGCGGTTGATCCGCAGAGCTTCCGTTTCATGGGCCAGCAATGATGCCCGAACGCGAAGAGATCGAACTTCGTCGTTGAGCGTCTCGAGGCTCAGTTCCAGGCCTTGCCACGATTCTTCTAGCAGTTGCTGCACTTCCCTACACCGCATTACACCTAGGGTCTCTCTGAAATTGTCTAGTACTGCTTGCAAAGAGACAAGAGCCCTCGAATTCCTATCCCACTGATTTACAGCTTCTCGGCGCATTTGGTCGGAAAACTCCTTCGATACCTTCACTAGGCGAGACCCCAGCGCTTTTTGCTCTTCGGTCAGTCTATGGACATATTTGCTGATGAGATCTTGTTTGAGTATCGCTGTCTCCAGGTTAACTCTAATCCGATTTTCTCTTTCTTTGCTTGAAGTAAGCAGCTCCTCCTGACGGCGATATTTTTTGGCATAATTGTCTTCGATTTCCTCAAGTTTATCTTTATAAATATTCTTCTCCTTTTCGCTTTGGTACAAGTTTTCTTGTAAATTTCCTATCTCTGTTTGAAGCATCTTTAAGGTCTCGCTGTTTTCCTCGCATTGTTTCTCGAGAAAGATCCTCAGGGTTTGTTCGGCATTGAAACTGTTTTGAAGTAGGCTATTAGCTTTCAACATCTCCTTTATTTGGCATTCTAAACCCTCCCGGGTTGTGAAAAGATCTTCATTCGTTTTCTCCATATTATCTACTTTTTTTTCCAACGCTTCGATGTTAGCTTTAAAAGAAGAATTCTCTTTCTCCAAAATGAAAAGAGACTCAGATTTTTGGTGCAATTCTGCTTGGAAAGCGCTGACCCTGTCCCTTTCTAGCCCTAAATCTGTTTGCAGAGACGTTTTTGTGAAATTTAACTTATCTACTTCTTTTTGAAGATTATCGAGTTTTAGGGCTTTATCATCGTTATCTTGAATGACTGCAAAAAGATCCATGCTAATTGTTTCGTCCTTGTGAAGTACCTCTGACAGTTGGGCTTTCACACTCCGTAGTTCCTCCATCTGGAGGCAGTTCTGTTTTTCCAGAACTATAAGCTGGTTTTCTTTTAGGGAAAGTTTGCTTTGGAAGTCATCCACTTCATTTTGAAGTTTCTCAATAGCCGCAGTCTTCTCCAGATTTTGGCTCCGAATATTCTGGTTTATATCCTGCGACTCTATAACTAGGTCGTCCACTCGAGAGATAAGGCGTCCGAAGATGCTCGCGGCCCCGGAGAAACTTTCGAAAAATTGGTCCAGGCATTCCTTCAATTCTGCAAGAAATTTGTTGATGAAGTCGAGATATTTGCTTGGTCTCCCGAAGTCGCCGATGTGTGATATGTGAGGAAATAATTCTGTGGATATTATATATTCGTCAACTTGAGACTCCTTTAAAATTACCTTTAGGTGGTTTTCCATGTATCCATACCAGCTGTGGAGACTTTCGCGGATCTGCGAGATGTTCCAACAGGTTAACTCCCTGAACTTAGGGATGTAATCCTCGAGAGCGGCCTGGCGGCTGAGCACAGATCCCACCTCGATGGAAAGCCGGGAGCTTTGGTCTTGAATCAACGTGGTCTTGTCTACGTAGGCCTTGAGCTGATGGCTGAGAGAGACGTTCCGGTCTTGCTCTGCGCAGAGATCCTGATGGAGGCTGAGGATCATTTGATCTTTTTCCTCAAGCTTTTGCCTTAAGTCCTCCGTCTCTCCGTCACCCAGAAGATCAATGTTTAGCTTGCAAGACACGGCGAGGGAACGGCAAAATTTCTCCCATCCCTCCATCACTGCTTTCGAGAACTGGTCCAGCCTATCATACACTTTGAGGATTACTTTCTCCTTAAGGTCGCTCAAAGCGTATGTAAAGTTTTCGGAAAGTTCACCATCGAATTTCCCCACATCTGTCTGATTTAAAAAGGCTTCCATATTATAGAATATGCTTTCAAGTTCCGGGTGGCTATAATCTAGATAGGATAGGCAATCCTTAAACAGCATTATATACCGCAGTGTTTCTCTTGCATCGGCTAAACCGCGCTCGGGGCTTTCTTCGCGCATTCCTGGAATAGCGGTCAAGTTATCTACTAACAAACAAATGGAATTGAGCGAGTAAAGGGTCGACTCCAAGGATTTGAGCGCCTCGACCATCTGGCGCCGGTAGACCACCCGCGCCTCGTGAAAGGCTACTACCTCGGGGACGTCGAGGTGGCTCAGCTTGACTGGGCTCAGGCGCTCATGTCTGTCTTCCGCGACCGACCTTGGTGGGAACTCCACCACGTGGGGGAAACTCCGCAGCTGCCGTAGGAGGAGGTCGGTCTTCGACAGCGCACGGGCCCAACCGGCGGCTTGTGCCTGCTGGGAGTGTCTGAGGTCGGGCCCACTGTCCGAGGCCTCCAGACTAGACAACCGGCGTCGCATCACGAAAGCCTCCCGTTGCAAGGCGTTGACTTGGGCTTCCAAGTCCAACAGGGAGAGGTCCAGCTTGGGGGGACCGCTGACCAACCCATAGCTCTATCATATGTCGTCTCCGCGCAGGGGCACCATAAACTTACATGGAGTCGTTTTGGGTAGCAGCTTCTCTCCGGAGCTCGTCGTTGAGGCGCGTCACCTCATCTTCGTGCTCGGTGTTGATAGCGGTCAGCTTTGAATTCACTTGGTACACCAAAGACATAACTCAGTTGGATAAATGCGAAATTAGAGAAAGATTACAAAGAAAGATACTCTCTCTAAACAGAATCAAATACATTTATTTATAAAACAACACTTAAAGTTTCACCGCATAAGTTTCTTTTCTGTGAAAAAATCAATATTTATTTCAAAGATAAATATTTACTATTTCTAACTTTTTTGGATGAAGTATGAAAGGGTGAAAATATGAAGAGTAATGGCTTCTAACTTTTTTGGATGAAGTATGAAAGGGTGAAAATATGAAGAGTAATGGCGAACGGAAAAATAAAAGTGTCCAGGGGCGGGAATCGAACCCACAACCTTCACCTTATCGGATTGTCCCCCCAAGCTGGACCTCTCCCTGTTGGACTTGGAAGCCCAAGTCAACGCCTTGCAACGGGAGGCTTTCGTGATGCGACTCCGGTTGTCTAGTCTGGAGGCCTCGGACAGTGGGCCCGACCTCAGACACTCCCAGCAGGCACAAGCCGCCGGTTGGGCCCGTCCGCTTTCGATTCCCGCCCCTGGACACTTTTATTTTTCCGTTCGCCATTACTCTTCATATTTTCACCCTTTCATGCTTCATCCAAAAAGTTAGAAGCCATTACTCATCATATTTTCACCCTTTCATACTTCATCCAAAAAAGTTAGAAATAGTAAATATTTCTCTTTGAAATAAATATTGATTTTTTCACAGAAAAGAAACTTATGCAGTGAAACTTTAAGTGTTGCTTTATAATCATACGCCGCAGTCCTTTATAATGTATTACATTTATATATATTATATTATTTTCACACACACATATATATTAAAAAACGAAAAAAAAAAAAAAGATAAAAAGATCAGGTGTTGAAATCAATATTAAAAATGGCATATCCTGACCAGGAGCACATGTGCTTTACAGAAGGCAGAGCGCCATCTGGTGGAACAGAAATCAATTAAACATTGATTTAGCCTGTTCCCTATATTCCCCGATGGGTTGGCCAAATATCAGGGAACAGGCTAAATCAATGTTTAGTTGATTTCTGTTCCACCAGATGGCGCTCTGCCTTCTGTAAAGCACATGTGCTCCTGGTCAGGATATGCCATTTTTAATACACATATATATTTTTTCATCGCAGTAAGGACAGTAGAAGTTCGTTTTATGTATAAAAGAAACATTCGCGCTTTCAAATCCTTTTATTTTATATGTATAGCTGGCGCGTTATTGCTTTGTGTTAATTTATTCCTAACTAGCCTTGTCTTTATAGTTTGCTGAAGAGCATTGCTCGAAGCAAACATTTGAATGTAATTCTACTGTCCTATAAGCTTATGTCCATAGTTTACTTGAAAACCATTTCTAAGATTTCATCCTTCAGTGTAGCATATAAAAGCAGAATGATCCAATACAGTATTAGAGCTCTGAGAAACGGTCTGGTGGATTAAATTGGCGAAACCGCTAGGAGGGTTCACCACTGATGAGCCAAGCCCTCCCAATATATATTTTTTTCATCGCAGTAAGGACAGTAGAAGTTCGTTTTATGTATAAAAGAAACATTCGCGCTTTCAAATCCTTTTATTTTATATGTATAGATGGCGCGTTATTGCTTTGTGTTAATTTATTCCTAACTAGCCTTGTCTTTATAGTTTGCTGAAGAGCATTGCTCGAAGCAAATATTTGAATGTAATTCTACTGTTCTATAAGCTTATGTCCATAGTTTACTTGAAAACCATTTCTAAGATTCCATCCTTCAGTGTAGCATATAAAAGCAGAATGATCCAATACAGTATTAGAGCTCTGAGAAACGGTCTGGTGGATTAAATTGGCGAAACCGCTAGGAGGGTTCACCACTGATGAGCCAAGCCCTCCCAATATATTTTTTCATCGCAGTAAGGACAGTAGAAGTTCGTTTTATGTATAAAAGAAACATTCGTGCTTTCAAATCCTTTTATTTTATACACATATATATATACTAGCCGAATGACCCGGGCAACGCCCGGGGTTTACCCGATTAAATGCTTTTATTCAAATACTATTCGTTACAATTATAAATTGGTGCCGTGGATGTCATTCTTGTATAATATATAAATAAGTTTTAAAAATTGTAAAAAAAAAAAATGCATCGGCCGGGAATCGAACCCGGGGCGCCCGCGTGGCAGGCGAGCATTCTACCACTGAACCAAAAACAAACGGTGACAGAATTAAGAAAGAATTGCATGACGCTGATAACTGTATATATTAATAATCCAAATTGTACCTTATCATTGGATTTGGTCTTATTACCTTGTTTTTATAATATCTTATATATAATCTCCTTTATACATAGACAGGAAAAGCACATATATTTTAATAATATAAATGAGTTTTAAAAATTGTAAAAAAAAAAATGCATCGGCCGGGAATCGAACCCGGGGCGCCCGCGTGGCAGGCGAGCATTCTACCACTGAACCAAAAGCAAACGGTGACAGAATTAAGAACGCATGACCCTGATACTGTATATATTGTAAAAAAAAAAAAATGCATCGGCCGGGAATCGAACCCGGGGCGCCCGCGTGGCAGGCGAGCATTCTACCACTGAACCAAAAGCAAACGGTGACAGAATTAAGAACGCATGACGCTGATAACTGTATATAGAATATGTTGTAAATGAGTAGTACCGAGAACGTCGCAAACCCCTCGTCCAACATGCAGTCATGAGCAGGAAGTGGGAGCCAAACGCCTAGAAACATGGTTATATCGGCTTAGGGTGGCACCTGGGAAGGACTAAGGAAAATTCTGGGACCACTCTGGTCAATCGGGCAGCATGGTGACCTCACTACATGGCTACTCTCTCCTAGCTCTGGGCTCAGAGAAACCCAGCTGATGGTGATGACGTAAGAGTGCGTGGACGTCCGCGTCCAATATCCTCCCTTGTTGCTTTGGAAATGTCAACAATCTGTGATACTGCCCTTCCCGGTTCACCCGTTTCTCTTCCAGATATCCGTTTTATTGGCGCCATTTTTTAGTTATAGGTACATGGGCTTGTTGTTTCTATATACAACATATAAAATATGATATATATATGTTAAAATGAAGGCATATTTTGAATCAGTATAATATATTTAAAATATTTCCAATATTTCGATGAGACTGTTCGCCTATCTTTCTCTAGGAATTCGAACTCCTTCTAAGCCCATCATCCGCGTGATGCACGAGAATGCACGTGTGTGTGAAAAATAATATAAAAAAAAATAAGAAAAACGGTCAGATGTTAATATTTAAAAAAAGGCATACCTTGACCGCTTGGGCATTTTAGATGGCAAAGCGCTATATAGTGGAACAAAAATCAACTAAACGTTGTTCCGTGATATGTGGCCGACTCTTGATAAATCAATAAAAGCCAAGTATAACCCATATTATAAACACACAAAAAGAGAAGAGACGCAACTTACATTCATTTAAAGCAAGGATTGTATCTCTATCTTTCTGGGCTTGGCGCTGTAGGCATTCGTTGATGGTTCTCTTATCCTCCAATTTTGTGGTTAGAGAGTTCAAGAGGTCCTCCAGTTGGCGGATCTGCCACAACATGGAAATCTTTGGGACAACAGTGAAGGCACAGTATAACTACGATATGGCAATTATAACCTGTGACTATCATTATATCATGAAAACGCATTTTTAAGAATAAATTATTATAAATGAAAGCCTTCCACATGTACCTACCATTATGTGTTGATTTGAAACGGATATAATGTGTTACGTTTCCTTTATATAAATACACGCACAAACCCAAAGATATTTTTTTTAAAGATGAGAAATTTAATATATTTAAAAATATAGAATTTTAACGATTAAGATTACCTTCCTAAACGATCTGGTACCCCTGTTCGATGAATCAGAATTGCCAGGCATAAATCTTGAGAATTATGGAACTATACACATTTTACTGTATGCAGACGACATAGTGATCTTAGGAGAATCTAAAATTAATTTGCAATTGAAGATTAACTTACTTAAAAAGTACTTAGAAGAGAACTGCCTAACGTCAAACCAAAATAAATCTAAAATAATAGTGTTTAGAAACGGTGGAAGAACAGCTCGTTCCGAGACATGGTTTTGGGGTCAGCAACCCCTGACAATAGTAGCTAAGTATACATATCTGGGTTACCCTCTGACTACAAAAATCTCGACCCAATATGTTTCCCAATACTTTAGAAACAAAGCACTGAATGCAATTAATGCACTTTGGAGAATCCTTACAAAGGCGCGAATAAAGTCCTTTACCTCAGTGATGAAACTTCTTGACACTATTGTTCTTCCTACTTTACTATATGCGGCACCAATGTGGGCAATCAACCAGCTGAAGACAGTCAATAATACCCAAGATGCATTTCTTCGTCGTCTCTTAGACTTACCAAACTTCACACCAGGATATGTCCTCAGAAGAGAATGTGGAAGAATATCAACTGAACTTAATGCTGTAAAACTCACATTAAAGTTTTGGGTCAGGATTTTAAAAATGGAGACGAGCAGATTACCACATGCTTGCTTAAACTATCTCTGGAAAGTCACCGCGAAAAAGGAAATAGAAAACAGTTTTACTCAAAATATAATAAAAATTCTAGACTCTAAGGGATATTCCTTTCTTAAGGGCTGCGAAGACTACTTAGCCATACAGAAAGAATTGCCAGGCATAATTAGAACTACCACAGACCAACTAATTCAAAACGATCAGATGAAAATCACTGATTCAACCCACTTTGCTCACTACAAATTTTTGAGTGAATCATTCATGACAGAGGAGTACCTACGATTAAATATCTCGCTTCCCAACAAAAGACTAGTTGCACAACATAGTTTTATGGCAATTTTTCAGGGAAGAAAGAAAAGACTTCTGGAAAGAAAATGTCCGGAACTGTTTACTTTGTATGGATCTCATGGATGATAATTTGGTTCACTATTTCTTCCAATGCCCTCTCTTAACAGAAAAACGTACTGAAATTTTCCCAAGCCCTACCTCTGGTCAATTTAGATACCATCGCATATGTCAACTTCTCTCTTCAGCTCTGAATGATGAATTACTGATTGTTAGATACTTTAAGTTCTGCACAGAAGCTGGGCGCATGAGAAAGAAGGCAGGGCAAAGGATACTGGAGGATGAACTATCTGTAAATAGGTAACTGAATGTGAGACAAACCTGATTTTGTTGTAAATGTTTCCTCTTCCCTCTCCTCTTGTTGACGTGTAAATACGGCGAATCCTGTATGGGGCGGAATGTCCTAAATAAAGGCTTTTGTTGTTGTTGTTGTCGATTAAGATTATAAAAACAATAAACATCAACATATATAGTCACGACCGTCTTTCCTCAACAATTCCTCATCTCTGTCACGGATGCGCGCGCATCATCATTATGATCATTATCATTATCTAATGATAATAATAATAATAATTATTATTATTATATTATTATTATTTTATTATCAACATATATAGTCACGACCGTCTTTCCTCAACAATTCCTCATCGCTGTCACGGATGCGCGCGCATCATCATTATGATCATTATCTTCTATAGAAGCTTCTATCTTTATAATTATGTATATTTACAAAAAGTCAATTCGCTCGCGCCTCTAGCGGTGAAAATGAGGGGTAATACCAGCTGACCTAATGTACATGTAAAGTTTGGAGCGGGACGTTTCACAAGAGTGACATCCACGGCTCCAATTTATAATTGTAACAAATAGTATTTGAATAAAAACATTCAATCGGGTAAAACACGGGCGTTGCCCGGGCCATTCGTCTAGTCAACATATATAGTCACGACCGTCTTTCCTCCTCAATTCATCTGTCACGGATGCGCGCGCATCATCATTATGATCATTATCATTATCTAATGATAATTATTATTATTATTATTTTTTATAGATGAACTCTAATCTCGATCAAATTAGTATGAAATTATTATTATTATTATATTATTATTATTATTATCAACATATATAGTCACGACCGTCTTTCCTCCTCAATTCCTCATCTCTGTCACGGATGCGCGCGCATCATCATTATCATTATCTAATGATAATTATTATTATTATTATTATTATATTATTATATATATATATATAGTCACGACCGTCTTTCCTCATTCCTCATCGGCCGCCTCTGTCACGGATGCGCGCGCACAGGGAGGTCACGTGCTCGCCGGCAGCCAACGGGCGCGTGCCGCCGGCATTACGTCATAGATTATAAACACAAGGTAATAAGGCCAAATAAAAAAATAGTGTGTGATAAGGCACAATTTGGATTATCTACTTATATAATTGCCTTATTCTCTCTGTGTGAAGTTCACTGTGTGAAGTTCACGGATAGATTTTGGTCAGAATGGATAAAATAAAAAAAGTGTCAAGGGATGGGAATTGAACCCACGACCTTCCGCTTACCGGGCTGATGCCATGACCACTAGGCTACCCTGGACATATTTTTCCGTTCACATTTTTATTTTTATATTTTCAAGACACACACACAGTTTGAGGCGGGACGTTTCACAAAAGAGACATCCACGGCGCCAATTTATAATTGTAACGAATAGTATTTTAATTAAAACATTTTTAAAATATATACGCACTCGGGTAAAACCCGGGCGTTGCCCGGGCCATTCGTCTAGTGATTTAATAACTATTGAATATTTGCAGAATTATACAATTAATCTTTAAATTAAAAATAATAGTTATGACGTATTTTTAAGTCGAGGCATATTTGAAATAGATTTGAGGCGTTAAATAGAACTGATACCCAACAATTTTGTTTTCAAATAATCGCTCTCTATTAAACTATTTTTTTTTTTTTTAAGGCCAGAATTGCGTGAGAACGCTACAAAATGTGAAAAAATAGTACAAATGTAATATTGTACTGGGATAAGGTGCTATTAGGTGGGATTATGCTTCTCTCTAAATGTGTCTTTTAAGAGTTTCATACCTTTAATATAGGCCAAAATAAAATATGTTCTTAATTGAATCAAAAATGTGCCTATATATATATTGAAATCAAAAATGTGCTTTTTGAAAAAGAACTAATTTCACGTTTGGAATAAATGTGTTTTGAATTAAAATTTTGAAAAAGAAAACATACTACTGTTAAGGTCTCAAACCAAATCTAAAAAAATATTGCTTCCAAATGAAAATGTTGTTATTAAATTTTAAAATATTATTATTACATTGCAATGTGTTGTTATTACAATGAAAAAGATTGTTATTAAAGTGCAAAGTGTTGTCTTAAAATTGTCTTATATAAAAAAAATGTTGACTTTAATGATAAAAATCAAGTAAATTTTTAATTATTTATGTTAATTATATATGTAAGCATGCATTTTGAAAATATTTGAAATAACATTATCAAACCTTAATACAGTCGAACTTGGATAATTCGAACCCCAAGGGACCATAAAAAAATTCGAATTATATAAAAATTCGAATTAAAAACGGAAATTATATATATAGGAAATTCTAGGGACCAAGATAAATATTCGAATTAAAGAGGTTTTCGAATTAAAGAAGTTCGAATTATCCAAGTTCTACTGTATAAAGCAACAACGCGCGATGTATTTATAGGAAATTAAAGCATTAAGCACGAATGTTTATTTTAAACATAAAACAAACTCCTTCTGTCCTTACTGCGATTATAAATATTCATTTCATATTTACCGATGGCGCGTTGTTGCCTTATATTAATATATGCCTAAGTGGCCTTGTCCTTATTGTTCGCAGAAGAGCATTGCTCGATGCAAATATTTATATGTAATTCTACTGTTCTAAAAGCTTATGTCCATAGTTTGCTTTAAAAACATTTCTGAGATTCCACCTTCAGTTTTATGTGTAAAAAACATTCGTGCTTTAGTGCCTTCATTTCCTATTATTAATCTTGAACTTTAAGAGATGTTATAGAATTATATATATAAGTGCAAAGCTTTTTACAACGACATTCGAAAATTTTGAGACCAAATCCTTTAAAATAACCTATTTTAAAAATATTTTAATAAAATCAAAAAGATGTGTTTCACGAATTTATGTCCATTTAACATATTTGATAAAAATGTGTTTAACCCTTAAAGCTCACTCATACAAAATACATGTGAATCTTTAAAAAAGTATACATTACCAATATTCGAAATAACAATATAAAAAATAGATAGTTCTAAAAAACACCCAGCCTCAAACCTAGGTTGTCAATAATACCAAACCCTAGCATTAAACCACGTTTCAGTACAAAGGAATTCACTTGTAAAGTTATTTCAGGCCTTACATTTTTTATAAAAGGCTTTTTAAAAAAACTTTATTAGTAAATATTTAAAAATATTGTTATTAAACATCATGATATTGTTCTTTAAGACCTTTATATATGATATAAAGCTAGCAATATGTATATATATGTTTCTATGAAAATGTTAATCTGCAAGACGCAGGTTATCCTGCGTTAACCATCATCCCTTTTTGATTTGTTTTTGTCATTTTAGGCGGTTTGCAAATAAACAACAAAAGATGTATCAGACATTATAAAGATAATAAAGATTTTCTGATAATAAGAAGGTACAAAGATATTGCAATATATGCCCGAGCCACAATTTTAAAATGTCCTTAATAAAATCAAAATTTTTTTGTCCGTTAATATCGTTGATTAAAATGTGTATACATGGAAATATTCACGTATTCAAAAATGTATGTTAATTTTTAAAGCATTCATCACAAATTAATTTATCACATTTTGTAAAAATAACAATTATAAATAGATTTGAAAATATATATATAAACACCAAGTGCGCCAGTCTACAAAAGACAATTTCTGAAGACGGCGAGCTATGAAGGCTGGGAGAAATGGAGAGACTCGCGGGAAGGAAGAGAAACATTTGAATGTCTCAAACCCAGGCGTACTCCCTAACCAACCCAGGATTGAACAGACTTGTAACTGGACAAGCCAGCTGAAGAATGATGGTGGAGGAAATACGATAACCTGGTAGAGTCAAGCAAACCAAACATGGTCTTCCCGCCAGCACACCCACGTAGTCCTCGCTGGAAAAATCCAGTTGTGCAAAGATCTTACCGAGGGTATCTATGGAAAACCGAGAGTGCAAAGTTACAAATCCTACTAACATGGAGTCTTCGGACCTGGTGTTAAAAGGCCCAGGGGGCAGCTGGCCTTTTAGTGAACAACTGACCGGGTAAAGCAGAGCGTATCCTGACCAGAACCTTCGCGAAAGTGGAAACGGCACCCGAGCGTGTGACGGGCAACTCATGGTTACGCCATCTACATTTTAGTCTTTCTTATTCAGAAATCGCAACATTGTTTCACAAGTGAAGTGAGTAAGAGAGGTACTTTTCGCTTCGTTCCCTAAATCAAGCAAGAAGTAGAAGGACATGTTTAGTGACCTCGTATATAATATATTGTCGCGTATATGGACCTTCAAAACACCTACAACCTACGCCAATAGATGGCGCTTTCGCCTATTTCCGGTCTGGAAATAATGTGGGAATCGCCGACTGCTGTGGTCCTGTTTCCTGGGGCAAATGTTTGTAAATACACGTTTATATTGGCCCTAGGAGGTAACGTAATGTAAATACCCGCGTTGATTGTTAGTCTATTTATATGTTATGTGTAATATAAATGACAATAAAAGGAGGAGTGTTAGAAGTCTTGTTGGCGGTTGCTGTTATGACTCTCTCGCCGACACCACAGTCACTACTTTTCTGGTAAGTCTCTCGTGTCCCCACACCAGTGGTAAGGCCGAGAGATACTGCCAGAGGAAAGGGGATCCACCTGAGTGGTGGTTCTCAGAAAGTCTTTGGGCGGTCTGCAGGGGAAAACAACGGAGCCTGGGTAGGTTATCCACGAAGGAAGAAGCGGCGTCGTCGCGAAGAACCGGAGGGGGCAAGCGCGAGACAATATATATATAAGAAAACAATAGAAAAAAATTAAAATTAAAAGGTCAGGTGTTGATGTTAAAAATAATGAAGTCATCCTGACCAAAAGCACATGTGCTTTTTTGATAGCAGAGCGCCATTTAGTGGAACAGAAATCAACTAAACATTGATTTTAACTGTTCCCTGATATTTTGCCAACCCATTTTCTTGATTTATCAAGAAAAGCCATCCACGAACGCGTTTCGCGCTGTTGGCGCTCGTCAGCGTGGAGCAGGCTGTACCAATGCGACCAAAAATATTTTTGGTCCCAGAGGCTTGCTGAAAAACCAAAAAATTGGTATTTAAGGCCAGATTCTGAAATAATTTTTTTCTCTTAGTTGTTTGCAACAATTTCATTTAATAGGGACCGCTGCATTTTCAATGAGTTTTGCCAATGCAACTACCACGCATATATATCAATCTAACTTAAACAAATATTCATATATATTAGTCAAAATTAGGCATAAATATTACTTTAGAAATTCTATATACAGTTACGAGTGTCATTCCTGGCCTCTGTCACGGTTTGCTTTTTTTTTTGGGAATGGCGCCCTCCTATTGGTCGGCTACGATCACGCCACCTTTGCCCCCCCCCCCCCCCCCATCATTTGGTGCCGCCAATGCGCGAGACACTTCTGTCACCGTTTGCTTTTGGTTCAGTGGTAGAATGCTCGCCTGCCACGCGGGCGCCCCGGGTTCGATTCCCGGCCGATGCATTTTTTTTTTTACAATTTTTAAAACTCATTTATATATTATACAAGAATGACATCCACGGCGCCAATTTATAATTGTAACGAATAGTATTTTAATAAAAGCATTTAATCGGATAAAACCCGGGCGTTGCCCGGGTCATTCGGCTAGTAATATTATATTATTGAGAGAGATAAACTCACCTTATCTTCGGCTTCCTCCATATCTCCCCTATGCTGAAACAAATAATATTATTTTCAGATACTTTAGTTCCTACAACAGTTAGGCTGGTTACTTGACGCCTGTAAAACCACGTTCGAACCATCAGGAGACTAATATTTTAACATGGCCGCGATGACAAACTGGTAAAGGCATCATGCCACGAAAATGAGTTACGGAAACAACCATTTAAAATGCCAGGATTGATCTTATGAAGCTACGCGTATTCAGGCAGGTTAGCCGTTGAGCCACACCAACTACATTTAGATTGATATTTTGCCAATTTATTAGTAAGTAGCAAATAGAAGAATATGTGCTAAGAGTAGACTGAATTTGCGTATTGACCTCAGGAAACTGAACAATTAGATTTAGAGAACGCTGTGTCCTTCCAACAGCTGAAACGATATTCTTTGAACTGAATAGAGCAACATTTTATCAATGTGTTAAATGCATCAGAACCTTTCTGGCAAATAAACTATGTACTATTGTAACTTCTTTTGGAAGAGTCAGATTCAAGTGAATACCATATTAATTTATATAAGAGTGTATCCGAAGTAATATCCAGAGGTGTATCAACAATATTATCAATGGAACAGCATGATAAATGGATGATAATCCTGATCTATGAGAAAACCATGGCAGAGCACATCAAAATCTGGAAGCTGGTCTTCAAAGATTGAAAGAAAACAATCTCAAGCTGTGTGAGCGAAACCAACAGCTGTCGACAAAGTGAAGCTATTTATGCCATGTAATCATTCAAGATGAAACGGCCATTCAAGCCTCAATAGAGGAGGTAATGCTAAAATTGAAAAGGCCTGAATAACTAAACGGAAGTATGAATATTTTTAGAAATGGTGATGTGCCTTGCCAGATTTATTGCCAATTTTTTTGACAAGACAGCATGTTTAAGAAACTGATGAGCAACAAGAGAGTGAATTGAAATTTGGACCATGAATAAAATTATTTTTTCTAAAATCTCAATTAAATTACTTCTGATGCTCTTGTCATTCTTTGATCCGAAGAATCCAATAATGATCTCCCCTGATACAAGCCAATACGACATTGGTGTAGTATGTTTATGCAGAGGTCCGTGCGAACTCTTAAACTTCTCCTCAGTAATAGCTGACACCACTGTTTTTGATATATATATCTTAAAAAACATCGACAAAAATATGCAGGGAGCCCAAAGAGAGTTTTGAAACCATTGAAAGTAGGAAATGACATCGTGTCATGGGAAAAGCAGACAAAGGATTCCAGCAACAGTGACGGCGAAGTACGAAATTCCTCGCTCTTATCTGATAGGACACCAGACGACCGGGATTCCTTAGGAACAGATTCACCTTAGGCCGAGAGAAAGTTCGATTCTGTCACAGTGACTCCAAGTCCGTCAAAATCACAAGCAAGGATGACCAAGTTAAATGTGAGAGGCCGATCTCGTAGGACAAGGGTGGATCTAAGATAGGGGTTGAAAGGGCAATGAAAGATCTCTAACCATCCATGGCGCATCTCGAAGAGGCAGAACTGTAAGTAGACCATTACGGTACAGAGAGTTTAGTTTTTGTAAGAGCATGTTATATGCAAGGTACATTTATTACATTTTCAGAATTATTCATAATTTAAAAAAAATCTGACAGTGAACCAAAAAAAAAAAAGGAACCCAGGTTTACAATTCATTAACATTAAGACTAATTTTTTACGTTCTCAGACATAATAATTTTACAGAAGAACCTGCTGGTTGATAATATGCTTAGTATCCACTTCAGTGTTAAATGAGCAACACTAAGTTGGTTTATACTCATTTTTCTAGTGTAATTTGAATGTTTGCAGTTGGCTTCATTAGGTTTTGCTAACCTAAAGTTGAATAAAGTCAAAACTAAGGATTATATTGTAATGTGGGGAGATGTTTTACCACGAAAGCTTTAGCCTTAGTGAAAACATTTTTAAATGATTTCAAATTTGATTGTATGCTTCATTTAAAAGCTTGCATAATTACATTCAAGCTTTAGCCTTAATGAAGACATTTTCAAATCATTTCAAATTTGATTGTATATTTGATTGTATGCTCCATTTTAAAATTTGCATAATTGTTTCACTTCAATATGTTATATTGTACGTAAGCCATGTTCCAGATATGGGAAACTCCAGTCCAAGATGGAAGTGGAGGACTATGACACTGGAAGATTGCTCTCAGACATAATATATTAATTTGGCTTGCCATCAGCGTGTTATCGACGATTTTCTGATGCCTAAAATTTCTAAACAACGCATATGCATTCGTTTGTTGAAATTTTAGTTACAGAAACGTTG